>SNQJ01S0088242.1:33532-49540 GCA_010110895.2 Picea sitchensis
TGTATAGATTGGGATATCTTTGATATCTTGCAGTAAAGGAATTTTCACACAGACATTCTTTAATTCATCTAAGACATCAAACTCAGGAAGAGAGATTAGTAATTTCTCTTTAACCAACCTTTCTGGAAAAGGAGGTGTTTGGGTATTTAATGTTTTACTCTTCTGGATTTGATTGTCTATAGGTAGCTTCTTTGTGCTAGGAATCTCTTCTTTTTCAATTTGTTCTTCTATAATAATATGAGAATCCTTTGGTAAAACTTTCCCAGACCTTAAGTGGATCNGTTTTACTCTTCTGGATTTGATTGTCTATAGGTAGCTTCTTTGTGCTAGGAATCTCTTCTTTTTCAATTTGTTCTTCTATAATAATATGAGAATCCTTTGGTAAAACTTTCCCAGACCTTAAGTGGATATTTTGAAGAGGAAGGATTGAGTATGATGGTCCTTCATCAATGTTATACATGGGTTTTTCCACTTTATTATTAGAATTTGAGATTGGTTGGGATGGTAGTTGAGTTGGTCTAGGTGGAGGTTGGTTAGATGGTAGCTGGAGTTGTTGTGGTTGGTTTAGTTGTGGTGCAGGCTGTGATAGCCGAGAATATGAATTTTGTGGTTGATTCTGCTGGAATTGTTGATAAGGAAAAGGTTGGTATGGTTGTTGGTAGGGTTGTTGGTATGGCTGTTGATATGGCTGTTGGTATGGCTGTTGATATGGTTGTTGGTATGGCTAATTTCCTTGAGCATCCCCTCGCCAACCTTGAGGAGGTTGGTTTTGGTTCTGCTGAGGAGGCCAAGTTTGCCAAGGCCTGGGTGCATTCCATGAATTTTGAATAGGATTTTGAAAATTCTAAGGAAACTGTTGAGAGAATTGAGGAGCAAAATTTTGAGACATACCTGTGAAACGTGGCTGCCAAGGCTTTCTTGGTGCTAAGTAATAAAGAGATTCCATTCCTTGTCCTTCTTCTATGTGAGTAGCTTGAAATTCTTTCAATTTTAGACAATCATCAATGGCATGGTTATCTGTACACAATCCACAAACCTGAATTTTGTCTAAAGGACAATCTTTCAATGCATGTTTCTTTCTACACTTAGCACAGAAAATGGATAATAGTTGATCTTGTTCCTCTTGTTTCTTTTTAGCTTTCAATGTGTCAATTTGTGAACCAAATGTGTTCATGATATCAATTTTAAAGTTCTCAAACAGATTCCCTAATTCTGATTTAGTAACACCATTTGAAATTGATTTAGTTGCCTTTGTGACAGTATCTCTTTGTCCTTGTCCTCTTTTATCTTTTCCCCTTGAGTACTTCTTACATAATTCAACAATTTTTGGGAAAGGTAGGTGAGAAATATCCCCTACCCCCATTAAATTAAGAGCATCCAAATTTTCATTTGAAATCCCCTTCAAAAAGATAGTATGGATGGCATCCAAAGGTAGATTAGATTGCTTAGATTTGTGCATATTATAGAGAAATTTTTCTAGATATTCCTCTAAGCTTTCATCTTCACTTTGAGACATTTTAAAGATATCTTCTTTAGAGTCTTTGGAATTACAATAGGGTTGATATTTAGCAAGAAATTTCTTTTTCATGTCATCCCAATATACTATGGTTGCTTCTCCCAACCCCATGAACCATTTTAATGCATATCCCTTCAAAGTTGAAAGAAATAAACGGAGTTTTTGAGCATCATTGGTATATCCATCTGTTCGACAAACAATATAAAATTAAAACATGAAAGCATTAGCGTCTTCAGTAGACAAACCAAAGAAATTTGGAAGAACAGAGGGAGGAATATTCTTCATTTTTATGTCATCTCCTAAGAGAGTTGGTGTATCAATGATAGGAAATGGAAATGTAGTATGTTCTTCTTCCTCCTTTTCATCATTTCCTCCTCCTCATGTTTATTCTCAATGTGATTCTCTATCCTCTCGTTATTTCCTTCCTCTTTCTTCATTTCTTTTCCTTTCTAATTCCCTTTCCATTCTCTCCCTTTCTTGTCTATCAATTTCTGACATTGCAAAGAAGTTTTCTGTTGTATAATCAGATATTTCTGTTGGAAAAAGAGGTTGTCCTATTTGTTCAAAAATAGGTTGTTTTTCTTTTTTCTTTCCTACAGAGGATATTTCTGATTGTGTTTGTTTCTTCTTTACCTCATGAGCCAATAGAATTTGTCTTTCTATGAGAGTTAACCTTTGTCCTGAACGTTGTTTTTCTTCTAATTCTTCCAAAGTGATTTTTCTAGCAGTTGGTGTAGAAGATTCATATTTCTCAGTTGTAGATGTTCCTGCTCCTACAGATGATTGATTAGTTTTTGCGGGGTTTTGTTTCAAAAATCTGCCTTTATCATCCCTACGTTTAGACATAAAGAAACATAACTAAAATTAATTCTGTTCTGTGTTTTTTTTTTTTTATTTAATTTTTTTTAAAGAGAAATCCGCCTATGAGTTTTCTAATCCTATCTCCAAATGTACCTCCCCGGAAATGGCTCCAAAATGTTCGGCTCCAATATACTGATGTAAATTAGAGTGCAAATGATTGTTAATCCGATGTTTGTAAGACTTAGAGGCACATCCAAAATATATGGATTTAGAGATAACTTTTATTATTTCAATGGGAATAAACAAAAACCTATTCTAAGAGTTGAATATGGAGGAGATGCTAAGCTTCTATTCAGAAGTCCTTTTCATAGATATCACAACAATAATCAACAAATGTTTCCTAAAGGGAATTTGATCAACATTAAACATTCAAAGAGACATTCAAAAACTAGCTCAGAGGCTTATCAATGCTAGAAAGACAAAACTCTTATTCAAGAGATGCATTCATTGTTTTCTTTCATTCATTATCAATCTTCACCAACTCTTGTTAAATAAAAAGTACTGAAAGCGTAAATAACTCAAAAAGCACATGATCATCCTAATGCTTGAAAGCAAGCCACACATTGAATTCTTATTCAAGAAATCATTCACAACATGAGTAAGGCTTTGAAACATTAAGCATATTCCTTAACTATGGAATTAATCTAACTACAACAAAGATATGAATAAAACTCATCTACAACAAGATCTGATCTAAAACATGTATCAAAGGTTACTTGAAAAGAACATAAAGGAAGAGTGTACTAGTTTGGCAAAGGGGGCCCTCCAATGCTTCACTTGTACACTTGAGTCGTCTCAGCTAAGAAGGAACTTCCAGCAGCATTCACATCATCATATCATAGACATTATCAAGAACAAAATGCAGAACTGATCTCAAGATTGCAAATTCAAATTTTTTTCATTCACATCAAGGTTGTCATACTAGTCTATGTCTTAGAGTATTTATACAAGAGTTTTGAAACTAATAATGCTAATAACCCTCCTAAAGATCATGATAATATCCATAAAATATGTTGGGAAGGTCGAGTACGCCCTTCAGATCTATAAAATATGAACAAATCAAAAGAAAATCTAAAACTGTCCATGATTTTATGCTAAAATAGGGTATTTTCTGCTGAAGTGACGTTGTTTGACCAGCATTGACCGAACACTTGGAAAACTCAGATATCGAATCTGATAGATAATCATCCATCCTTGTACATCAAGGATCATGACCCAAGTCTTAAATTTCTCCCAACTATCCTGCAAGTACACGAACCTAGGAGCAATTACGGGATTTAGTCAAATGCTGTATTTTCTAATAAATTTTTAATTTTAATGCCAAAAAATTTGAAAATTCAATTCTTAAGCTAAGGAATGATAAATGTACCTTGCATAAGCTATTTCATGGAAAATATGGAATAATATGAAGGCAAAATGGATGGTTTTGGAGGCAAAATTATAGTTTATGGAGTGAAAAGAAGCATAAAAATGTACTCAACAATCCATACTTAAATGTTATGTCGGTTGTTCTTCTGATGTAGCCAAAGCCTAAGATTCATTCACAAGATCAAATAAACCATGCAAACACATGAGAATGGAAAAATAACTCTCTTTTATTCCTTCTCCATACTAACTATTGCAATTGTAGTTCAACCCCTTATAACTACTATATGAGATTTTTGAAAACAACTAATTTTAGAAAAACATCTAGTTTTAGAAAAACAATTAAATTTAGAAAATTCTCGAATGACTCTAAAAATGACCACTAACTAAGATCTAACTAGAGTGACACTATTTTTCAATTCGATTTTGAGATTAAGTTCATAAACTAAGAGATAAACGATAATTGAAAAATTTAAAATTCTCGTAAAAACACTAAAATCCCAATTTGAAGCCTTATATGAAGGAATTTGGCCTTGGAAAAGTGTTAAAACGATGTTCAAACTTATGTATTAGATTGGAACAACGGTGAAATATTCAATACGCAAATCTCTGTAAAATTTCATGCCAAATAGATAACCGAGTCAAAAGTTATGACCCTCGTAAAATCCCTGAAAAATCCTTGTATCATCTTCTTTAGCCAAGAATATAACTTTCCCCTAGAAGGTTCCCTACGGTCAAGGATTTATTGCTTTATAGGTTTCAAAAATAGGATGTTTCTATGTGTTACTTCAACAAACTCAGCATTGCACTAATTCATTTTTACAATTCCTCTACAAAATACCCCAACAAAGACCATGGGAAGAGATTCTTCACTGGTGTCCACAACTACTATCGGTGAGCCTTCAATGTTGCTGCAATTGATACCATTATTTTTAGTGTTCCCCACTACTAAACCCAACAATTTTTCTAATACCATTAATTTAAGTGCAATACATCATGTTGAAAATGCTTGTACAATTAACAATAATAATTAAAAACCATGAATGTAGTAAAAGTAACATTCACACACTCAGATATAACTACTTAAACTAAGAATAAAAACAGAACAAATAAATCCTACAATAAAAATGCAATGCAATGAGTATTTAACATGCATTTAACAACATTATAATTTTCATCCAAATACACATATGCACATCATCATATAATTCAATCAATCACATATTTTATGCACAACAATCAAATCCCATAAATAAGATCATAAGAACAGAGATAAAACACTTATCATTTATCAATAGATGTGAAACTAGCCACAGAGGACAAATGTTCCTCGAAATTGTAGATTTGTTGCTACAAATATCAGTAGAAAATCACACTCGAGTTGGGGCTATGAATACACAAGAAAGGGGTGTCTCTCTAATGTCCACTTACAACCCAACACAACCCACAACAAAATAATTCTCCTACAATTATCCCAATCCAAAAAATCTCTTCACCTCAACCTGCACAACCCAAGAAATTTGACCCCCCTTCATTGCACATAATGTCTCAGGCCTTCCCACTTCCCTCCAAGGCTCCAACACAACTTGGATAGAAATATTTCTTGTTGGGGAATACAAGGATGTTAGTTGCAACAGGAAAAGATCATAACAACAAGCTCACTAGTATATGGTAATATCTGACAAAAAATATCACTTTATCGGGCTAACAACATGCTTCTTCATGAATTTACAACTCCGACAATTTTCCATACTTGCCCACTATGGCTACCTTCAAGCTCCAATACTCTTTTCTCCCTTGTTGTCCAAAAAATCTCATGTAAAAATTTCTCTCCCTCTCCATACGAATTTACTTTTCCCCCATGGAAGTTAATTCTCACACTCCTCAATGTTTTTTGTACTTATCCCCCATGTTTTCATAACTATGGGATGTGCCTTTTCACACCAAACTTCTTAAATGTGTTTAATGATTGTCTTTGTGAACACTCAATCATAAATTATAAGTTTTATACACAATGATAATTTTAGAAAGTGGGTTGAGATTAATAGACATGGGAATTTTGCCTTGGAACCCTCTCTAATACATTCTCTTAGATCCTCCCCTCTCTTGTGGAAACTTAACCCCAATTACTGCATATGTGTCCATCTATAGCTGAAAATACATTTCTTTTATTATTTTTGATATACAATGTTTACATATTACATAATCGATCCTACAACCATACATCATATTCACAATACATATCACTAATCCAGGTATTAAAAATGAGGATGTTACATTCCCCTCCCCATACAAATTGCACTGTCCTTGGTGCACAACACCATACCAACAAACATATACAAAATTTCCATCATAGTACTTGGTACTTTAGCAAGTTCACAACTCCTGCAACAATTCCAACCAACAATCTTCATTTTGCTCCACCTGCACAACCCAAGGGAGTTTACCCCCTTCTCTGCACCTTAGTCCCTTAGGCTATACCACTTCCTTTTCAAGGCCCTAGCACATTATCAGATAGGAATATCTGAGATGTGGCTCTAGGAATTCTAGCTGCCAAAACAAATCCTTGCACACTTATATACAAATATACATTCAAATTTCTTCTAAATTTTCAAAAAATTGTGGGTACTCCTTCGACATGGTCTCCTCATGCTCCGACGTAGCGTATTTAGGACCATATTAGGTCCATTGAAACTTTACTAGGCATATGTATTTTTTCCTAAGAACTTTGAATTTTCGATCTAGGATGCACACTCATTCCACCCAAAATCCCCTTCGTGCTCCACCTAGATCACAATCTAATCAATTACATGGTTAGTATCAAACACATATTTTTTCAATAAAGATGCATGAAACACGTTATGAATTCTCATGGATGCAGAAAATGCAAGAATGTATGCAATTGAGTCTATCTTCTCTAAAACTTCAAACAACCCACAATATCTCACTCCTAACTTTGTGGAACTTCTCAATATTATTGAGCTCCTCTTAGCTTTTACTTTTAGAAGCATATGCTCACCCAATTTGAATTCCTTGTTTGTATTAATTTCATTAGAATAACTCTTTTGCATGTCCTACATAATTTTCAAATTATGCTTGATCTTTACCATTTGCTATTCCATTTCCTTTAGTAATTCTATCCCAATAACTGCTCTGTGTGTTGGGTTGTCCCACTTTACTGGTGTGTTTCATTTTCTACCATACAAGGCCTCAAACAAGATCATATTCAATGATGTTTGATACCCATTACTATAAGGAAACTCAACTAAATGAAGGTAATCTTCCCACTTGGAATCATTTTCCATTACATACATTCTAAACATAGCTTCAATTATCCAATTAGTCCTCTCTATTTTCCTATCTGATTCTAGATGATATGTTGTAATGAAACTAAAGTTAGTGCCAAACCCCTTATACAATCTCTTCAAAAAGTTAGAAGTGAACTTGGGATCTCTATTTGACAATATTTCCTTAGGCACACCATTTAGCCTATGAATTTCCTTCATATAAATCTCCACAATATTTCTTCATTCTTGGGGACCATCAAAAGTCATTCCAACTTGATCTCTACCTACTCAGTTCCCACCCCAGTCCCAAATTGTAAATGTTAAAACTTGAAACCTTATAAAGGAAACTAATAAATTAAAAATAAATGAAAGCAAGGATTGGAAAGATGGCTAAAAGGGGGTCTGGGAAAAATAACACCTAAAAAGTTGGTAACTGAATAAAAAGTGCACCCTCTACAAAGGCACCCATAAATGAGATAATATGAACCCTTGTATGTCAAGAAAACCCATGCCCAGAAGTTACATGCCCATCCATTTCATACTATTTACATGACTTAGAAAGGGTCCTCTTGGGAAACACTCCTTGACTTGGGGAATGATCTACCCAATAGGTCACCATGACAACCCTCCCATACTTAAATTTGGCAAGTTGTATAAGGTATTTGAGAATTTGTTTATTTTGAAAAGGGGGGATTTGATGCACATATTTGGGTGGTTCCTTTATCAGATATGACTTATTTGGCATAATACTTGTGACTTGTGGACCCTTTTAGGGCGAATTTGCTTGTCTTTGTAGGTCCTTTCCAGGTGAAGATTTCTCATGGAGGAACAAGGTTTCTTAGAACTTCATAGGGGAATTAAGCACACATGTTGGATGATGCGCTCCCTCTTATTGGACACATGGTAGGAAAAACGTTTCCTTGGGAGGCACTTGGAGACCTTGAGATGATCATATTCCAACCCTTTGCATCCCAACGTTGTCCTTTAGAGGCCTGGAACATCACACTTTATGACCTAAACGCCACTTTAGGGCTAGGGTTTTGATGGGGTTCTCATGGTTGATGGTGATGTGGCATGGATTGATGGAGAGAGAGACACTTGGCATGCATTAAAGCTCTTGGAAACAGGGATTATGGCCTTTGGAGGCCCAAATATCTTCACCAAAGAGCTCAACACCATTTCTCTTGGAGGCTTAATGTCACCCTTTAGGGCACAACACCACCTCTAAAAAGGGGAAATTACTTTATGTATTTGTAATTTTAAGTTGTAAAGGACAAATATGAAGGTCAAACTCTCTAATTTGATGTTGACTTTTGAAAAAGTGGACAAAAAGGTTTTTAGTGATCTTGTATAAATAAAGGTCACTTTCCTTTCATTTGAACATAACTCTCACTTGAGAATTACATACTCTTGACTGAAATTTTCGCCCTACTTGGGCAAGGTGCACTATCTCTTTTTGATGATTTGTGTATGTTATTACTTGTCTATTGGAGGAAGAAGATAGACACTATCTCTTTTTTATTGTCTCTTTTCTATTGTGGTGGAATATTCTTGGTAAATAAGGGTTTTGCATGTTATTTCTTAAAATTGGGAAGAAATTTTCTACATATTGTTGTTGTTTCTATTTTTTTTAAGGCTAATTTTGTCTAAACCCATGGAGGAGTATAAGGGCATACACCCTCGACCAATATCTATCATTATTGTCATTGAATAATTTATTTGAAAATGTTGCTACAATGAGTAACATGTCTTACATCCTTGTAGATTTACCTTGCTAGGTTCTTTTTGTTATAGCGAGTAAAAGGGTTTACACCTCTATAGAAGTAATAAAACTGAGCTCTTACACAAGAGACTCTATTAACCCAATTGATAAGACATTAACCCAATTAATAAGACACTAGTCTACTTGCATTTGACATTGTATAACCATGCACTGTTATATGTGAATTTATGAGATATTGCAATTGTTTGATGTGGATCTGTTTCTACTTTTTATAGGATTTCTAGTTCCCTGGGGTGACTTGATTTGACATGTAATTATTTAGACAACCATGGAATTAAATTCCTTATGATAGATTAAAAACATTAATGTTAATATATATGAATGATATAACCATGTGAATGATAAGACGTCTGTCTGTTTCTTTCGTTGTCAATCAATTCATTCAAAAAGAAGTAGGCTAACTCGGGAGAAATATTCCCTCTCGAGTGTCCTTACTTCGACATAGAGTAATAAAGAAGACGTAGGATATTTCTTCTTTCCATGTTTTGGCATTCCCAACGGTTGAAGTTGTCTTATCTCCGACAATATCGACATTCACACCTCTAATGTCTTGACGTTTTCACCTTGCTCCGACACATACCTCCTCTCGCACAATTTTTTCCATTTACTTTGTCCTATGTTTCCACTGCCAGGAAATTCCATGCACCCATGGATATCCATCCATGCATACAACATGCAATTTTGAATTTAGGCATGCTTGAAACTTGAACTGAGAGGCGAGCTTGAAATTTGAAAATGAATTTAGTGAACACATATGTTTAATGGTTATTTTTCTTCGAAGAAAACACGCTTGGTGATCCAACCCTCACCTTGGCGATTCTCATTGTAGAGGAACACAAGGGTTATTTTATAGCTGAGCAGTTTGTTCTTGGCCATCCAACCCTCTCCCTGGAAATTCTCAATGAAGAGAAGGAGCATGGGGTTATTTTAAATCTAGGCAGTTTCCCTTCGAGGAATACAATGAGGGTTGTGCAAGAATGCATCCATCAAGTATGGTCTACACTCCCTATCGACAACCTTCAGATGCTTGTCCCTACCAAGTTTTCATTTGTCCCTCCTAGTTCTATTGTTAAAGGAGAATAATGCCATTAAACAAGTTCATGGAATCTTCCTAAATGAGTTTCCCTCACTTAGGGTCCGCATAACGTCTTTGCTGGATTGTATAAAAAATATGAAACATCTTGCCTCCCTCCAACTATATAGTTGTAGGGGCATCTGTGAATTGCCGGAAACCATTTGAAATCTGAAGGAGCTTCAATTATTGAATTCTAGTAACTGTGATCAATTATGATGCCTTCCATAGAGGATAAATGAACTCAAATTTTTGAAGGCCCTCAACATAAAAGGATGCATCTTCCATGTCGGATATCAAAGTTGGTTTCATTGGAAATATTGACATTGTGGAAGACCATCCATTGGATTTCGAGGAAAAGAAAACATGCTTGTTTAAAGGCCCTGCAAAGTTGGAGTCTTCTTAGGGTTTTTAGGGTAGATATAAAATCACAACAGAAGGAGGGGAATGACCTAGGATGATATATCCCTTTCTGAATTTTGACAATGCAAATCAAGATTACCTTATGTGGGATATGGAGGCGATAAAAGATCTGGAAAGTTCCTCTCTTTGGCATTGCTATGTGGACCGACTGCCTAGTTGGGTTAGTGAATTCCTAGAGCTTTCACACCTTATTCTCATTGGTTTCTGAATTCTGTCAAGGTATTTTCTTGTGACAAATTGAAGATGATGAGATAAGTTAAAGTTTCTCCCATAAATAAGAGGTCCATGTTATTGGTGGGATGTGATCCCATGTGAAAGGCGTTAAATTAAATCTTAATGTATGGTAATTGTTTTATAGTATTAATATATTGTTTTAATTGTTTTAATTTTAATACTTTATTAAATTTGTAAAATTTTGTTTTTAAAGTTTAAAAACATATATACATGGTATTATAAATTTTGTTTTTAAAATGTATAAAGAATAGTGTAGAGTTTCTGAAACTAGGGTTTGAGCTCTGACAGCCGCGACAGACTGCGGCATCAAGATAATGGCCCCGCAGGGGCTCCCGCAAAGCCAGGGGGAGGTGCCGATTGGCGTCTCCTACAGCCAGGCTACAGCAAATGCAGACTCGGAAAACAGAGGGCAACGACCGGCCTTTGAAACGCCTCCTGAAATGCGCGCGCAACTGCTAGTCGAAGGCACCTTCAAAGATCGGGACACGGATATGGATCAAGCTAAAGAAGATAGCCTCGCCAGAACCTCAGCCCCTTGGATCCCCGGTAAGTGTATTCCGCAAGCCCCAATAGCCCCAAAATATGTCATAAATTCCCCCCGTATTGAAGTGCAGAAACAATACATGCAAGATCATGCATTGATTGGAAAGTTTCTGGGGCTCTGGCCCTCGGAACGTGAACTTATCAAATGGATACAGTACTGGTGGAGGCCAAAAGGGCACTATGACCTCCAACTGGGATCAAAGGGTTTCTTCACGATCATTCTCCACAATCTGGAAGATAGGAACCGGATCTTTGATGGCGGACCCTATTTTTTTAATTCGGCAGGACTCTTCTTGAGATTCTGGACGGAGAAATTCAGCCCCGAAAAAGAAGACTTTACCCATGCACCAGTCTGGATCAGACTGTACTCCCTCCCCCAGGAATTCTGGTTGGAAGAAGTCCTAGCTGGCATAGGCAACACCATTGGCATATATGTTAAATCCTCTGAAGCCACCAAGCATAGACGCTACACCTCTTATGCAAGAATCTGTGTCTACCTAAATATAGCCAAGGCACTTCCGGGATCTATTATGCTGGAATATCATGATGAGGACTGGACCCAAACCATTGACTATGAACATATTCCCTTTCGCTGTAGAAAATGCCATGAGCATGGACATTTATTTAGGGAATGCCGACTCAATAATCCTCCCAAGGAAGAAGATCTAGCAAATGGCAAGGACAAGGAAGGATTCACGCATCAGGCAGGGCGCAGACGACAGGGAGGCAGGAAGCAACCGGCACAGGTAAGAAAAGATCCTTCCACTAGCAATAAATATGCAATTTTACAAGATAACCCAGAGGAAGCCTCAAACACAGAACCTATCAACCAAACTCCCCAGAATACAGCTTCACAACCCACGGGAGTAGCGGTTGAACAACCAGGGAAGAACCGGGAACCGGAGCCCTACCCATTGAGCCCAAAGACTGTTACCCAGGAGCAGCAAGAAGCAGAAGACGGGGATGAGGAAATGGAGGTAGAAGAACAGGATCTAATGGGAGTGGATCTGGAGCACCTTGAGCATGCCTATCGACACCAAAAACTGTACACCATTCCAAGAGATCAGCTCAGGAAAGTGCATAAAGTGTACCTCAACTCCTCAGCAGGCTCCTCCGCCCGAGCCAGCAAAGCACTGGGTATCCAGGGCAGTCAGACAAAAAACTCAGGGAAGGCATAGAAAGATGAGAAAAAACGAGGAAGGAAATCCACAAGCAAACTCATACAAGAAATCGGCAGCTTCATGGTAAACTCAGGACAGATACACCTGATATCGGATAGCTTTCCCCCTCTCCCACCCCCCCAATCATCATGAAGATCATCTCATGGAACATAAGAGGCCTCAATGGTCGTAGCAAGCAGAAACTGCTACGAGATTTGATCATAGAGGAAGCACCAGATGTGGTAATGCTACAAGAAACAAAATGTACCACAGAGGATATCAACCGACTACTCCCCTATTTCTGGAAGCTGGGCGGAGCAGTCTCAATTGATGCCATAGGAACGGCGGGCGGTCTTGCCATCCTCTGGAATACCAATAGTACTCTGATGGACAATTTCTGCACCACCAGATGGTCCATCACATCTGATTATAGGCTCATAGGATCAGACAAGCCCGGACATCTAACAACCGTCTATGGGCCAGCCACTCCAAGAGACAAACATACCTTTCTTGGTAGCCTAAGCTACCTGTCCAGCCTCACACAACACCACAATTGGATCGTGGGGGGCGATTTCAATATCATTCGCAGCCTGGAGGAAAAAAAAGGAGGCTCAAGAAGACTAGACCGTGATTCTGATGCCTTTAACAATTTAATAGATGACATCAGGCTAGTCGACTTAGAGGCCATCAATGACACGCATACCTGGACCAATAGGAGAACAGTGACACACCAGATCTCTTGCAAATTAGACCGCTTCCTGGTATCAGAGCCAACCATAATGGACGACACTGCAATGGAAACTACCATCCTGAACAGAACTGGATCGGACCATTGGCCCATCCAATTTTGGATGGAAGTCCCAGCCACTCCGGGCAAGAAACCCTTCCGTTTCGAGCAATTCTGGTTAGATCATCCAGACTTCCAAGCAAACATTCGTAGCTGGTGGAAGGAGGCGGAAATAACCCATGGAACCAAGATGTATAGGTTCCAACAGAAGTTAAAGAACCTCAAACAACAGTTAAAATCCTGGAACCGACACACTTTCGACAATATTTTTGAAACTCAAAAATATCTCACGGAGCAACTGAACGAGATCCAATGTAAAATTAGAGAGCAAGGATTCACAGAGGAGCTCAAGGACCAGGAACTCAGAGTGAACCAACAGCTGGAAGACAGGAAACGACAGGAAGAGATACTTTGGAAACAGAAATCACGCATACAGTGGCTCAAGGAAGGAGATCGTAACACCAAATTCTTCCACCGAGCTACCATCCAGCGAATACATTCCAACAAGATCACTCATCTCATCACAGAAGAGGGGGAGACTCTCCAATCCCACGCCGACCTCGAAACCCATCTGGTTAGTTACTTCTAGGACCTCCTCACGGAACCCCTTCCAGACAGAAGTGAAGCAATCAATCAAATCACTAAGTGCATGCCCGCCCTTGTAACTCAGGAACAAAACGATGCCCTCCTTCGACCCATCACCTTAGAATAATTAGACCAGGCACTCCTAGACACACCCAAGTGCAAGGCTCCGGGGCCCGATGGTTTCACCAGCGATTTCTTTCACTATTGCTGGCAGATGATTAGAACAGAGGTGTGGGAGATCCTAGAAGATTCGAGGATCACAGGAGAGGTTCTGAGGGCTTTTAACGCAACCTTCCTCGCCCTCATCCCCAAAGAAGGGCAAGCGAACAGACCAAAGCAATTCAGGCCTATAGCCCTCTGCAACGTTATCTACAAGCTCCTCACAAAAGTCATTGCCAGCAGACTCAAGCCAATCCTACCAACCATCATCTCTCCAGAGCAATCCGGTTATGTTGAAGGTAGACAAATCTTGGACAGCATTATCTTGGCGCACGAGGTAATTCATTCCTTGCAGAAAACCAAAACCCCAGGGATGCTTTTAAAGCTGGACATCTCCAAAGCCTTTGATAAACTCAGCTGGGAATACATGAAAGCAATGCTACTAGCATTTGGCTTTGATCAAAACTGGGTTACCTGGATCTTAAGACTTACCTCCTCGGCCTTCTTCTCCCTCCTCATCAATGGCGTACCCTCAAGGCCTTTCTCCCCCTCAAGAGGCATTCGACAGGGAGATCCCCTATCCCCGTTTCTTTTCATCATCATGGCGGAAGGACTCAGCAGGTCCATTCATGCAGCTTTGAGAAACAACCTCTTAACCGGCTTACCCCTGCATGGCTTATCCCCGCCCATTTCCCACAACCAGTTTGTGGATGATACCCTACTGATGGGAAGCCCGACTGCCAAAGAAGCCCACTCCCTCAAGGAGCTCCTCCAACTTTTCTCTGATGCCTCAGGCCTGGAGTGCAATAAGGATAAATCTCAAATCTTCTTTTTCAACACCCCCCTCCCAATCCAGCTTCACATTTCGGAGATCCTTGGTTTCAACAGAAGCTCCCTTCCGTCCAAATACTTAGGCATACCCTTGGTTGACAATGCCCACAAAAACTCCTCTTGGGAGCACCTCCTTTCCTCCTTCTCTAAAAGGCTTTCGTCTTGGACTTACAGGACCCTAAATCTGCCCAGCCGTCTCGTCCTGCTCAAAGCGGTCCTCCAAGCCCTCCCGATCTACGCTTTCTTTGTGCTAGCTGCTCCCAGATCGGTTCTCAATACCATCAAGAGTCTGCAGAGAACTTTCCTTTGGCACGGCCCTAACAAAGGAAAAAAGCTCGCGTTAGTCAGTTGGGAAACCATCTGCAAGCCCAAGGACCAGGGGGGTCTGGGAATAAGAGATCCTTCCTCATTGAATCGAGTCCTTAGTGCTAAAATTTGGTGGCGTTGGCTAAAAAACCCCACAGACCTATGGGCTAAGTTATGGAGGAAAAAATATGCCTCTAACACTGCAGAGAACAATCTGATTCGCTGGAATGGAGATACCAAGGGATCCCTGATATGGACAACACCCAAGCAAAATCGGCAGCTCGTCATGCAGCATGCATTCTGGGAGATAGGCAATGGGAAAACAGCATTGTTCTGGCAAGATTCCTGGCAGCAATGGCCTGCCCTGAATGCTGAGGATTGGTCAAATGACATGTGCGCCCAAGCTACAGGTGTGGGTCTAACAAAAGTGGTGGACTACTGGCAAAACAATCACGATGAGGGCACGTGGCGCTGCTGGCATCTAGATCGTGAACGAATTAATTGGGCTCCACACTTAGATATAACACCCCTTCAAGATGCACTGGCAAAGAGGAAAGTTCCCATTAGAGTAGGTGAAGATATTCTTAGATGGGTTTACAAACCGCAAGGCTCCTACACCACACAAGAATCCTATCAACTCAGGACCAAGACAAACCACACCGTAGACATGGAGATTTGGAGGAAACTCTGGAATCTGAAGCATTGGCCAAAAATCACCCTTTTCCTCTGGTTAGTCTTGCATACAAGCATTCTCACCTGGGACAAACTGCTAAAGCGGGGGTTCATCGGACCTTCTATATGCACTCTCTGTGGAAAGGAGGAGGAGACTATTAATCACCTACTTAATACCTGTCAATACACAGCACAAGTTTGGGATCAGGCAGCAATAGTCATGCGCACTTCGGATCGGCTCAGAGACAGCGTCACTAAAACTCTCATCCACTGGAGGGATCAACCTTACAGCTCTCCCTTTCTCAATCGGGCATGGCAGCTCTTACCTGGCTTTGTCCTCTGGCAAGTATGGAAAGAAAGAAATAGACGAATCTTCAAAAATAAGGCCACTCCTTGGAATTATTGCTGGGATCTAGTCCAAAGC
>SNQJ01S0088243.1:5286-38808 GCA_010110895.2 Picea sitchensis
CTAGAATATGAAGTACATAAATGAACAGATCTCAACAACGACAAAGACTTACCGGAGATGAAATTAATGTATGAGATTGGTGCTATTAAATCAAAAGTTCCCATCAAGGAGGATTACATTCCAAAACCAACATTTATTTTCCTTTTGATAATTATCAATAACGGGGATTGGAGGTCCCACCGATGCATTAGGACTAGGGTGCGCAAAGGAAAATTTGTCAATCGTGACAATATTTCCTTCGTGAGGAAATCATAACACGTGGAAAAATGATGACACAATGGATGTGATAGCATAAGTCCAATTATGTCCTAGTAAAATAATGTAGTCAAGAGGTGCATCAACCACCTCGACCTCAACCTCCATAGTCTTTTTGCCTAACTAGATCTGGAAAGTGGGAAGGATATCATGGGGTCTAAAAGAACATCCATCGAATGTAGTTAACATGGTCATGGACTGATAAAGGGGAGGAGAGCCAATGGATTTCCATCAAGCCAAATACATTATGGATGTTGAAGCACCTTCATCAATTATAGTATGTTTGATGGTAATATTCATACTCTCCACATGGATTTGAAAGGACACATGGTACTGTAAGTGAGGCTTAACATTCATGACATCAAACTTGATAACCTTTGAGAAACATGGGTCTAAAGCTCCCAATGTAGACAATAAGTCATTCCTCTGTGTAGGATATGTCTAGAGCACCTCCAAATCTGACATCGCGCAGGCAATTTGGCCCAAATCCTCGATAATCAAGTAATTTTGGGCGATTTTGGAATTAGGATTGTGGGTAGAGAACTTAAGGAATCATTTTGGAATACAAGGTGGTGGTTCAGGCTTATCGATCTGTAAAGGTGTTTCCAGAAGAGGAGGATCTAGACCTAAAACAAGTTGTGAAGAACCATAATTGCAAGTTTGAGTTGCTACACTAATCTCATATTTAACCATATTGATGCATATATGTCCACCATAATGTTATGAGGGGTTTTGAATTCCACTTGATGCATTTCTAGTGTTGGAGGATCCTAAGGTCATATTCTGGTTATGTGTACAACACAAGAGGCTACTGCGCTATCAACCTCGAGGCTTCCTTAATTTTGGGACATAAGTGGGTAAGGAAATTATCTTTACAAACTTTATAGGGAAACTCAACCTTCCTCTTTTATTTCTTTCCCTCACAAACATTATTATTAGATTTATCATTATTATTGTCGTCCTTGGATTTATTATTATTATTCTTCCCACACTTATGATTATTACCTTGATCTTTCTCCTTATTCCCTACAAGTTGTTGGTTACCGTTTGGTTCGTCAACTGTACATAATGCACATCCGTCCACTGGGTTGTTGAGAACGAAGTTGTAGCTTGTCTTGCTGCAGACTAGTTAAGAGCTAAATATTTCAGTTGTTTCATCACTTGGTCTGTAGTCTTAGCATTTTTAAAGCCTATGATTTCATCGGAATGAGGCCCAAGATTTTGTCTAGGATCGCAATTCAATCATGACGTGTCAGCGATAATTTTGTAGAGCATCCTAAATTGAGCATATATAAGGTCCAAATGTTGGGATTTGAAGATGGCCTCTTCCTTAGATGTCACTCCAGATGTAGAAACATTCTTCAAAATCTAAGTCAATAAGCACATTAGGAACCATTCCAACAGAAACTCTAGAGGAATGTAAGCTTTAATCAACCTCTTCCATCTATACCACTCTTAGATATGATCGGAGATGTGGTTGGATTTATCTTGATGAAAAGATGATAAAAGTTCTATGTTGAAATCGTATCTAACTAACAATCGGAAGTGGTTGAGAAAAACCAGGACCAAGTAATTGAAAGTTCCATAAGTTCCCCCAGGTGCTTGATGTACCAATTCCCAGAAACCCACATAAGGGTGCATTGAAATAGTCTAAAACGAATAGAATCGCCATTAAGGGAGTTAGACAAGCACCATAGGTGAAAGGTAGTCACGTGATCACCTGGGTCCTCACCAGTATTTCCCTCAAACTTTGGAATGTTATAAGGAAGATTGGTAGGGATGGGGGTCCACAACAGATCATGACGCACTAGGCCATTCATCAATTTTGACAAGTCTGGAAGATTTAACATGGCCAGAAAAGGGAGCTTGGGTTGCGGCGTCTGATCCCATGCTCCCGAGAAAGACTAGTTTTGAGAGATCATGGGAAAATCATGGTTCTGGTATACACCGTGGCCCTTTTCAGTAGGATAGTATCCTCCTCCCAACTAATTCATAAAATATTTTAAGGGAATCATTACCGAGGAATCCACTTGCGAGGAGAAATCAATATGATAAGGATTACTCATGTGAGGATATATGTTGCCCCAGTTGAAGGAACTTCGTGTGGGGGGTTTCCCATACTATAAAACTAACTCCCCCTAGATGAAACGCCAGAGGTTAGAGGGAGGTTCTCCAATATAAAATCATTTGTAGGAACCAACATTGAGGAAAGATGGATGGATGGGATATAATAAGTAGAAGGAACGCCCATTTGAGAACTCCATACTATAAAAGAGTAGCTAGGATTGGGTCCATAGTATGGATGATTTCACCCTCCTACCATGGGATTTGGTAGAGGGATATGACCCCCACAAAATGAGAAAGGAGTATAAGGAGGCATCATGCCCCCAGACCCAAAACTATGATTCATGAGAGACATCGAAACTAAGGATGACAAGTGAGAAGTCATGTATGGCATACCAAAAGTGAAAGGATTAAAGGCCCAAGGAATTGACTGAGTACTATGATTCGACGTATCACTTGAGAATACAAAAGGATTCATTCCCATTCATTGAGAAGAGACCATGGGTTGGGTAGCATTAGGTGAGGGAGACTTTGGGATCCAAACAATTGATCATGAGGGAGTCGAGGGGACCCCACTAATCATAGTAGACACTAGATTTGAAGGGATTCTCGACACATTCATATTTGACTCAATAGTCATGGTAGGAAGATCATGATTCTAGGAGGTGGAGATATATGTACCACATTTATTAATTCTACGTTTTTTAGAAGGTGGCTTTGGTATAGGACCAAATCATGGTAGTTTATTAAGAAGACAAAGACACTAGTGGGGAGGCTGGTATCACTCCAAAATGACTCATAACTCACGACAAAATAAAAAATACTAAGTCCAAATAATAATCAAAGAGAAAAATCCTAAATAAAACTAAAGTCCAATGCACAAAAACAAGATATGATGGATGAAGGGACCTCCCAAACTAAATAAGTTATGCCTCTCCTAGGAGGGTATGAGACTCCTATAAAATAGAGTGGAGGTAACATAATAAATTATAATGTTCCTCACGATCTTCATAGTCCAGTCGGTCAGAGTCCTCCAGAGATAAAATCCTCCATAAAGTGTGTATGTTGTCTGATCCCTATCTGACTTAGGGTACCTATAGAATAACCCCTGCAAGAAACCTGTGTGGGTACCTAGATCAAGAAACTAAAATCACCATAGTATAACCAATGCTCAGGTAAGAGGCCACAGGTCCAATCCACTGTATGGGAAGGGTAGCAAGGCCCAAAATATCAAAATAACTACCTCTCAAGGAGGTAAAGGAACTAGTGAAATCCCCAAATACGAATAGAAACCCAAAAATAGCTTTGACACTAGGAAGGTATTAGAGGGCTATCTCTGCAATCAACTTCGCGTGACCTCATTCTTAAATATGGTGTGAGTATATCCTCCTGAGGACACCAATTACACAATGGGTTTCACCACTCCATGGTTAGAAACATACATTGATTTTTATAACCTTGGAGAAGTTTACTCACAAAATCCTATTGCAAGGCCCTAGGTCCTACACTTGTTTATCTACCCTGAAAAATAAAATCGTTTGTAATAAATTTTAATTATTCAATGTTAATTTAAATGGCTTCTTCTTACTCAAGAGGTGTGATCGTGAAACTGATGGTATTATGACTCAACATTTATAAAATAAGAAAATATAAAAACACTGCTAAGTACTAGTCTTGATTTTAAAAGAGATGATATGCTTTTAAATGTTGTTCTTAGGATGCAATCTGTTGGCCCTTGGTCATGTACTAAGAAATAAAATATTAAAGAATAAGAAAGACAAAGTATGAAGAGCGCATAAGGCACACAAATTGAGGAGGGGTTGAAGTGGCTAAAGAAGCAGAAAATAAGGAGAAAGGTAAAGGAAAAGCAATCCATTAAAGGAGAATATCAAGGAAGAAAAAGAAGCAAGGAAGATGAATCATGGACATGTGAGCAAGAAAAAGAAGACACTAATATTTTCTTTGGAGCACCTCACGAAGAAGAAGGAAGGATAGGTTGGCGAAGTCCTTAAAAGGAATATTTTGGTACCTAGGGTTTGGGTAACTAGGGTTTTGGTACCTAGGGTTTTGGTTCCTAGGGTTTTGGCACCTGGACTCGGTCTAGGGTTTCTAAGAGACATGGAATGATAAATAGAGGCCTAGAAGACTTGATAGGGGGTTGAAATAGAGAGAGTGAGATGTAAAATTATTGTGTCTCAGAGCATTCTTGTATTCTTGATCTTCAGTTGGGTGCGAAGATCAACTTTGCAACTAGGTGCGCAGGGTTGGGAGATTAAGAGTAGAGAGAGAGAAGGATATACAACTGAGTGCATAGATAAGACTGTGTATTTTCATCTACCTTATCAATAAACACAGTTCTATGGATGTAGCCCTAGGGAGAGGGTGAACCATGTAAAATATTGTTGTTCTATGTGATTGATGTTGTGTTATTTGCCATCTTTTACACTGTGATTGCATTATTTTTTCCTTTATTAATGATAAGAAGATATAACTAACTTCGCGAGGTTGAGAAGAATAATGTTAAGAATATCTAGGTTATCTTGCGCTGTTATTCTGGAATCATATTTCACATTCTTTGGTTGTAGACACTTGTGTCCTGCAACCCCCTTATTGCTACCTCAAGTGAGACTTCATCTTCTTCGCAGGTGTTTCCGAAAGGGATAGTAGTTAGGGTTTGTTGGTGTGATGTTAGAGTTGAACCCTGGGTCTTCCCGTGTGCCAACAAATGGTTCTATTTCTCAGACTAGGATCTTCTTGAGGGAATGTCAAGGTGGTTCCCATAAAATACATAGATTCAGAAGTGGATAGAAGAAAAAGAAAGGGACTTCGTCGAAGCTCAGAACAAGAACCCTAACATTAGTACAGAAGACTAGTTGGGAAGGTACATATTTACTGACATACATGAGATTTTATTTGCAGGAGTTCATAAGGATTTGTACGACTGGTTAGCCAGATTAGCAGACACTCAATTTGAGATCATATATAGACCACCTGTGGTTTAGACAATGACACTAATTAAGAGAGTCAAGAGAGTCGATAACGTTGTGTCTAGAGCAGTGGATCTCTGGTTTGATAACACTATTGGAGGGTACATTATTGAGTTTTCTATTGACAGAGTGGAATCCTATAGTCAAGCAGAGAGGTATTTCTTCAAGGGAAATAGAAAAAAGTTTCTACACTTTTTGAAACTGAAGATTAAGATGTTATTGCATGAGAAGAATATCCCGAAGATACAATAATCAGTAGATTTTAAATCTAATGTTAAAAAATTAAGACAACAACAGTGACGCATAGTGGGAGATCATTCAGAGAGGTTCCTCTTGTGAACCTGTTTAAGAAGAGTTACATACCATTGGCACAAAATGAAGATTTCTACAGTGGAGAAGAAGTAGGGTGATCATATGAAGAATATTCAAAGTTCTCAAGGGCATAGGAAGCAGAGGCTGAGAAAATTCACTGAGAAGAAACAAAAACTTCAGGGCCTGTGCCTACTATCAAAGTAATTATTTATACTAGTCTTATTGTTTTAACAACATTAAGTAACCAGAGTAACCAGAGTAATCAAGGCACTAAAAGTACTATTACAAGCAGTTTAGTACATACTTAGTCGAGAAAACAAGGAATATCCATGGTAGACGAAACGAGGTTACCCATTTTTAGAGGAGATGGATCTGAGGATCCTGACCGACACTGGTTTTTATACGAAGCTATATGGAGCATTAAGAAAGTCACCAACGAAGTTGTTAAGAGAGCTTAGTTTAGTACCACCTTGAGGGATTGTTCTTTGAGTTGGTATATAAAATTTGTTATAGGATCTGTACAGCCTAAGACACTGAACAACATTAAGACTGCATTGAGTGATGTGCTCAAGAAGCCTATTTCAGAGTCACAGTGCCTTACAGAGTTGAAGGAAATCAAGCAGAAGGTAACTGAACTTGTTTGGGATTTTGATCAGAGGTTTAAGATCATGACAGACCATTCAAACTTTGAGATTCTGAATGAACAACATAAGGAATGGTTCATCGCCTCCCTCCTGCCACACATTAGAGTTCCTCTAATGCAACAAAAGGTCGCTTCATAGGCTGAGGCATTAAAAAATTCCATGAAATTAGAAGCAGCCCCTGTAGGAGAATCCAGCCCAGGTATGAGGAAGATTTTGAATCAATTATCTAGTTTCTCTTTATAGGTTGAAGGCATGAAGAAAGATAAAGGAAAGTAGAAAAGAGAAGACATATGGTGTATCATATGTAAATCAGAAGGCCATGACAAAGAGCATTGTCCCTTATTTAATGAATACTTAGCCTCTGGAGCCCCTAACCCTTTGAAGCAAGCTACTGTACCATGGTGTGAGGTATGTAGAACCAGACATTGCCTTGGTGAATGTTATTATATACAGAAATATGTGCAGACACCCACCAATATTTATTGTACATTCTACAAATCTGTGGGGCATGATGAGAAGGACTATAGGTCTTATGAACTCATGCATGAAAGATCAAGGGATGCATATAGAATTCAAGGAGAACTACAACAATAAGGAAATGTTGTGCAATTCAATTCCCCAAGAAGGGGAAACTTCAATCCTTGTTGTGGGTTTAGAGGAAGAGGGTGAGGAGGACTCATGGGTCAAGGTTGAGGTCATATTATTTGCTATAACTTCTCCTACCCAAGTCATTTGGAAAGGGGTTGTCAGAACCCTTGCACTACTTGCAACTACTATAATTCATTGGATCATTTCATTGAAGACTATCCAATATTGTTATCTAAACTTCAGGAAAGATGAGGTGGAAACCATAAAGTCCAACTAATATCAGTTTAACCTCGCAGTGAGGAACCCAGAGTCACTATTATTACTAGAGGAGGTGCTATCATAGGAGAAGATAGGGTGACTCCAAGAAAGACTATAGAGGGATTAGGGATCAAAAGACCTTCATATAAGGTGCCATTGTTTGACCAAAGGAAGGAAAAACACACGTTTGAAGAATAAAAAAGAGAATTTGTAGGAGAACATGCTTCTTCATCTAGGGCACAACCAGAAGTAAAGGAATGTGAAATAACTCCAACATTCGATCAGTCTGTTCCACTTAGGCAAGGAAAAGAGGTAAGAAATCTTATGCAATTCTTGTATACTTGTATCAATTTGATTAAATATGAAAGAGATGTGTAGGAACTACAACACCTGATAAGACAATACAAAATTGGAAGAATAGATCCTCTGCTGAGTAGAGCTGTGAATCGAGTATCTAGGAAAATGAGGACATGCAAGGAACTGCACCTTAGTGCTTAGATTGGAGACTACGATGTGGACTATGTGGTCCTCAACCTGGGATTAGAGGTAAATTGTATGACAAAGAAAACTTGGGCACTGATGGGAAAACCTAAATTTATTTACTCTCTTATTAGGATTAGGATAACTATCAGCAGGTGGTGAGCCCCTTTGGAAGACTAGAGCATGTCCCTGTAGACATCGATGGAGTGAGGAAATTTGCAGACTTCAAAGTGATTGATATAGTTTATGATAAATGTCCCTATCCTGCGCTGTTAGGAATTGATTGGGATTTCAACAATTTGACTATTGTTGACCTAAAAAAGAGAAGAATGATATTTGAGGGTGACAGCCTTAGGGTCATTGCACCTATTTATCCTGATGAAGGTTGCAGGTACATAGAACCTATAAGGGAAGAAGGCCACATCTACGAGCTACAAAACATCTATAAAATGACAGCAAGACAACATGATTATATTAATCATACAACAGATGGAAATCTAATTTGGCAAAGTGAAAGTGAATGCTCATCAGATTCAAAAAAATAATTGGAAAATTGGCATAACATAATGTATGAAGTCTCTATGTAGAGGTGTGCCAGATTGACTAAAGTAGTTCGCTGGATTGGCACATAAGTAAGTAATCTTCCTACATTTGATGGCTTGAATAATTTAGAGACATTTATACTTGAATTTGAAGGAATTGTACCAATACAACAGAGGTTGTTGGAACTATATGAAACCTTGAAAGCAATGCCAGCCAGATGGTGGGAACCTCACAAGAAGAACATCGTGGAATGGGCACAATGTCACACCTTGTTGACAGTGTGCTTTTTAGACCTAGATGAAGGCTAGGAAGTTCAATACACAGGTCAGATTTTCCCTAAGGACCATGTGCGAAGTTGTGAGGAATCCTAGAGAAACATTCCTAAAGAACAATGGGTACATAAGTTCATTAACACACTAGATACTACACCTATAAACTGGTATCTTCAAGAAGAATTGCGCTTAGTGACTACAGATTGGTATGGTATGAACCACAACTTTATAGCCACCTTCCGATTTGAAATTTAGTACCCCATAGTAGATCAGGATTTAGAAATTGTAGACAAAAGGTCTTTGAGGAAGTATCTAACCTCCCTCTTGAACAAGAAGAAGATGAATGGACTGTGCCTTTTCAGTGGTTACATGGTTTCTATAATATTAATGCTGATGAGGATGATGACCCTAGGAACATGAACATCTCAAAAAATGAAGGACAAAGAGATATAGAAGGGCCAAGGATTGAATTACCTTTTGTTGGAAAGCCTATTAAAATTAAGAAAGTTAATATTGGAATAGAGAAAACACCTAAGTTAGCAAATGTTGGAGACTATTGGGATGATTCTACTATGAGTAAGATTACAGAACTATTGCATGAGTATCATGACTTGTTTCCAACCAAGTTCACAGACATGAGGGGAATAAAAGGGCCCATGGGAGAAATGAAGATTGCTTGAAAGAATATGCAAGGCCTATCAAGCAGAGGCCTTACAGACTAAATCCCAAGTATAAGAAGAAAGTTAAGATTGAATTAGATAGAATGTTGGAAGCAAGAATCATAGAACTAGTTGAAGAATCTGAATGGATCAGCCCTATGGTGGTCTAGGATAAGAAGTCGAGAGAAATAAGAATCTATGTAGATCTAAGGAAATTGAATGATGCATGTTTAAATGACCCATTCTCTACACCTTTTACTAATGAAGTTCTAGATAATGTAGGAGGACAAGAATTTTATTCATTCATAGATGGATTTTCAGGCTATCACCATATTAGAATTTCTAAGGAAGACAAACATAAGACTACAGTTGCAACATAATGGGGTTATTTTCAGTACACTTTGATGCCTTTTGGTTTAAAGAACACACCAACCATCTTTTCCAGGGTGGTGGTCGAAGCATTTAAAGAATTTTTACATAAGTTTTTGGATGCATACTTTGATGACTCGACTGTTTTTAGTCTTCTGAAAGATCATATTGAATGTTTGAGATTAATGTTGGATAAGTGTAGGAAATGTCAGATTTCCCTGAACTTGAAGAAGTGTATTTTATTTTCACCTTTTGGAGTGTTGTTAGGACACATTGTGTGTAAACAGGGGTTGTTGGTAGATCCTTCCAAGATTGCTGTCATTGTCGATCTACCTCCTGGGGTTGTTGGTTAGACAATTACACACTGGGACACATTGGATATTATAGAAATTTTATTAAGGGTTACACATAGATAACAACACCTATGGAAAATTTATTAAAGAAGGATATTAAGTTTCAATGGATAGAAGAATGCTAGTAGAGATTTGACACACTAAAGAAGAAAATGGTCACTGCACCTATTTTGGTCTTTCCAGATTGCAGTAAGGAATTCAATGTTCATGTTGATGCTTCATCCATTGCATTAGGAGTAGTTTTGGCACAGCTAGGTGCAGGGGATATTGACCACCCTATAGCCTTTGATAGTAGGAAGCTATCTACATATGAAGTGAATTATACTACCACTGAAAGAGAAGGCTTATCTATGTTTTATTGACTACAAAAGTTTAGACACTAGTTGTTGGGAGGACATTTTCAGATGTTCACTGATCTTTCTGCACTAAAGTACTTGGTCAAAAAGCCAGTGTTGGGGGGAAGAGTATGTATATGAATACTATTATTCCAGGGGTATGATTTTGAGATTGTGGTCAAGCCAGGAAGAATGGATAAAGGACTTGACCACTTATCCAGGTTAGAACATGGAGAGGAGCCTACCAGTTTGGATGACACACTATGAGATGCACAACTGTTGGCCATCAAAAAATCTGATGATCACTTTGCTAAAATATTCTAGTTCCTATCCACAGGAATGGCACCTCACAAGTATACAATTATTCAGAAGAAACAATTGGTAGTCCGTGATGCATATTTTCAACTTATAGTTGGATAGTTATATAACAAGGGACTAGATGAGATCTTAAGAAGATGTGTTATGGAGTCAGAAAGACCATTGATTCTTGCAGAAGCACATGAAGGAATCACAAGAGGACATTATGCAGGGAAAGAAACAATGCAAAAGGTTCTCAGAGCTAGCCTCTGGTGGCCCACTCTACATAAGGATGCTAAGGAATACTACAGAGCCTATGATGTATGCCAAAGAGTAGGGAATTCATCAAGAAGAGATGAGATGCCTTTAGAACCTCAGTTGACTATACATGCATTTGAAAAATGGGCTATTGACTTTGTGGGACCTATCAACGCACCAGGAAAGCGCATGGGAGCTCGATACATTATCACTACTACAGAGTATTTGACTAGATGGGCAGAAGGAAGAACAATTAAGGACTGTAGTGCAGCTACAACTGTGCGGTTCATATTTGATGATATCATAACCAGATTTGGATGCCCAAAGATCATTATGAGTGATCAAGGAACACATTTCATTAAAAAAAACATTGAAGCCTTGAATCAGGAGTTCGAAGTTCACCATTATAAGAGAACACCATACCACCCACAGGAGAATAGTACAGTCGAAGCTTTCAATAAGATCTCAGAGAGATCACTGACTAAGATTTGTAGTGTTAACTGAGATGACTAGGATTTGAGAATTCCAACAATGTTATGGGCTTATCAAACTACTTGAAAAAATTTAACACAGACTCCCTTTAAGCTAGTTTATGGCTTGGAAGTTGTGGTACCTATGGAATACTTGGTTCCTAGTTTAAGAATTTAATCATTCATAGGTATGGATGACACCAACGTTGTTCAAGAAAGCCTTGCACAGTTGATGGAACTAGAGGAAGACAGGTTCATTATAGGATTTCATCAGTAGGTACAAAAGGAATGAGAAGAGGCTTACCATGGCAGACATATCAAGAAGAAATCATTTAAACAAGGAGATTTGGTACTTCTATACAACAACAAGTTCATTAAGCATCCAGAAAAGTTTAGGATACACTGGCTTGGGCCATTCGAGGTTGCCTATGCTATAGAGGGTGGAGTTGTGCAGTTGAATACCCTTAATGAAGAATGGAAGGATGGTTTAGTAAATGGGAGTCAGTTGAAACTGTATTATGACAACCAACTACCTCGCAACTCTCAGTAAAAGCAAGGAAGAAGGGTCTAGGTACCAGGTGCAGTTGAAATTGGGTACCAGACACAGAAAAGATAGTATGTAGGAAGGGACAAAGTAGAAAGCACAGGCTGCTTCGTGCAGTCTATAGTCGAAGTATGTTGGCACAAGGGTAGACCCAGGGTTCAACGCTTCAACAATGCACCAACAAAATCATAACTACTGGCCCTCTCAACAACACCTGTAAAGAAGATGCAGTCTCACCTGAGGTAGAGGCAGGGGTGGTTGTAGGACTCCAGTGTCTGAAACCTTAGCTGGGATACAGATCTGTGATTACAATATTCTATCAAAGAACTTAGCAATTACAATTCATTAGTAATTAAACTTCGTTTACAACGTAGATAAACTCTAATAACAGAGCAACACAATAGTCTACAAGATCTAATATTCCCAAGAACGTAACAACTAAAGATAGATCATATCTGGCATTCATTCACATTATTAATCACGGAGCATCAATAGATCTATCTATCATTCATATATATCAAAGAATTTAAGCAAGTAAACACATAAACACATCAATACATCGCACAAAGAATAAAAACACATGGTGTACTTGGTTCATCCTCAGCCTGGGGCTACGTCCACCAATTCTTCTTCTCTTTTATTATCTTTTGTCAATCTTCTACATGCATAAAGCCAAAGATCCTACTCCGCATAGGATAGGAGATCTGCACACACCTTGCCAGATCATCCTTCCTCGAGTTAGGTTACAACACAAAGCTTCTACTCAATCTCTTACAGTCACTTGCATTTAGCCTTGCAAGTCTCACACAACATGCACACAACATGTACAACTATCATTTACACCTAGGACTTGGTATCACACACTTGCGCTTCTTCACTTAACATCACATACACCACCTACTTACATCACCTAGATTTCTATTTATACATTACAAAATGGGCCTAAACATGGGTAAACCCATGGGCCAACATCCCCATACCCATTACATAATCCCAAAACCCAAAAATCCCTAAACAAGGGGCCACGATATCGCGATCTCTACTTCGACTTGCGCTCTGCCTTCAACAATCTGTCAAAGTTTCAAATTAGGTCAAACACGACCAAGGATCCTCAAAACTTGGTCAAGGGCCAACAGACCCCCAACACTCACCTGTGACTTATCCCAAGTCACTCTGGTCTCGGTAGCTCTACTTCGAAAGCCTCGAGCTTGGCTCGATCTACTTCGACCTTTTGCTGGGCCAAGCCCTCTTGCTCGATGAACTCTTGGATAACTGCTTTGTTGACAGGTCCCTCTAAGCATTGCTTGACTACAATGACTATTTGTTCTATCTTTTCTCCTTGGCCTTCAATCTCCTCAAGCAGTTGGCATGCTTCATCCTGGACTGGTTGGAGCCTCTGAGTTACTTCCATGAATTTTCTCTGTATGGTGTGGACCTGCTATTGAGCAATGTGTTGTTCCTAGGATCGCTTCATCCTTTCAACTACTAACAAGAGATTCAGCTACGCCTGTACTGTTGCTACTTGCTGCTTTTCCTCCTCAAGCTGTGACTCTAGTGCCTTTAGTTCATGGTCTTCAGTAAGTCGCTCATATTTTTGTGCAATTCTACTGCTAAGTTATTTCCATTCCAGAGAGAATACTTTGATCCTCTCAACTGTGCTCCGGGAAATGGATTCTCTTTTATCATGCACATCCTATAGGGTACTTGGCACTGCTTGTAGGTCTATATCTATGATTCTGTGTTGAATCTAGTGGATAGCTTCCTCAAGATCCACTACTTTATGCTCCACTAGTTCTTCCACCTTTTGCTCTAAGTTTGTCAAAGAGCGAAGTGATCTGTTGATTGGTTCCTTGAATCTGAGCTATTCTATGAGAAACTACTCTTTCTCTTGCTGGATCCATGCTCTCTCCTCTTTGAAGTTGGTGTGGAGGTCATCCTTCTCCTGCTGTGAAACTTGAAGTTTCTCTACCATTTCCTCTTGTTCTTTATTTAGTGAAACTGTAGCCTGTTCTTTCTCTTCTTGTGCTCGACGAAGGTGAGCTTCGGTCACGTCAGCTATTCTATGAATTTGGGCAGGTTCATCTCCCAACTCTAGTTCTTCTGATGGTGGGGGAACAATCGATATTTTGTGGATGGATTGAAGGGCCTATTGTACCCCTCTAAGTTATGTCTCAATCTTATCATACATGGATCCTTGCTTGGCTTTTGTGTTTTGGATAATATCCTGCGAGGCATCTGATATGACTATGATGTTGAAGTTGAAGTCATCGAGTGTGAGCATGGTATGAAAATTAGTCCTGGTGGCTTTGGATTTCTTTCGCGAGGTAGTTTTTGTGGGGGAAACATTCCTTTTATTAGAGGGATCAACCTCATCAATAGGATCCCTAGGCAGTGTTACCTGATCTTGCTTTTGCTGATCATCTTTTCCATTGGTCTCTTCTTTATCTACTTCGTCAACAACTTCTCATCCTGGTTATTCTGAAGTGGTCTCTTCTGATGCACTACTCAAGTTTTGCACCTCTTCAATCTTCTTCCTTCTGCTGGTTCCAAGTGTGTTGTGTTCTTCATGAGTGGCCTCCGAGCTGCCAATTAGTTCGAGATCAAACATTTATATGGAGTCAACAGGGATAAGGAGCTCTACAGACCAATCCTTGGTCATCTCCTCGAGGTCCTCCTCTGTGAGCTTATAGTATGACTGAAGCTCTTCTTTATGCTCTTCCGCATGCACAGTGATATAAATAAAATGTCAATCTACGCGTAACTTTATGAGGGGTCTGAATTGGTGCAGGGTGTTCGATGTCATACGAGGGACAACCCTAATATCCCTCTTCAATTGGAGATAATATCTGTGAAATATTGCATTCGACTGCCACTTTTTTCCCATATCGCTTGAGTACCAGAGTGTGGTGAACTTCATAGTGAGTGGTTTGAATGACTCAATATTCGGGAAGGTCACACCTTTCGACATCTCCCAAGTAGTAAACGCTATGAGGATTAGCAACCAACTAAAATGGAACTCATAGCCTTGATCCTAAGCTTCGTGGAAATCTTATTCAAGTTGTTTGACTAAGTACTTCGCTGAGCTCATTTGGAGTCCTTCTACACATTTTCCAGCGAGGTCAACAACAAACGCTGTGACCTCCATAGGTCTGTTCTTAATCACTGTCTTTCCTACGATCAACTGGCAGGCCAGGCACACTGCACCATTTTGGATGGAATCTAAGTTGTAGCCTCGCATCCCGTTTTATACATTTCCATATGTGTCTTTAATCCTTTGTTCCAGTGTGTGGTCTGTATCCTTCCCTGGGTAGAAGTCCCGTGGGTCGGGTCCTTGCATGCTCAATCCGATGATCCTATGGATCAACGTCGGATCGACTATGATGCATCTATCTAGCCATAGATAGCTGCCATGGTAACATGATAGCAGGATATTAACACACATGTTAACCTCTTGGTGCCTTCCAAAATGTGGAATATTCATCACATTCAAGATGGTGGACTATGTGAGGTTCATAGTCCATGGTTGTGGGATTATCGTCGATTTCTTCCCCTTCGTCGTAGTCAAGTACCTATGAGGAGTGAGCATATTGTGGTTCTTGCGGTCCTCTAGGTTGAAGTTGCTGTATTTTAATGTCATTATATTATCTTGCTACATTCTAATTGCACATATCCCCTTCGGGAGGTACGTAGTAACCAAGGTATAAATGAAATCCCTCGGGATACTGTCACGACTCACCGTGCCAACCAAAGGCGGGATGTAGTTGGGATTAACTTCGCATTCACCAAGTCATCTCGATGGTTGGTTCTCTTATCTACTGCAGCTCAGGGTGGTCCATATCCACGAGCAGTCGATGGGGAGGCTTGCGATCCTCTCTTTGATGAGGCTTGAATCCCTACAGACATTACTTTCTCGTCCATTAGATCAATTAGAACTTCTTCTACACACTTTTCAGCTGCCGAGTTTATCCAACATACACTCTCAAGATCAGATAACTCATATTGATGAATAGGTGCTCAAAGAAATAGAACATTTGTCGATCTCAGTAAACACAATGTGGTATCAATGAGTTGGCTTAGATATAATTCACAAAATTGTTCTCAGTGAAACAGTCGACAAAATAAGTAGACAAAAATGTAATGGGTCTTCTCCAATCGAGTAAGAGGCCTTCATCATTGCAATTCTTTCTGTTCCGGCATGGTCCCAATGGTTTGAAGATGATATTTCCAGTCGTAATTGTTGTTCCAACCATTTGGGGTGTCAGTCTAATGGTCATAATTCCTCCAACGGTTATATTTCTTCGCCATGGTGAAGTGCCATGTTGCGTTGTTTTGATATCCCGACGAAGTTCTAGTTTTGCAAATCTTCCTTCTGTGAAGTCCCCTCTGGAACATTCTGCAACTTCTCTCTCTTCTTACTGAGATTTATAGCCTTCTTCCCTGTGATCTTGGCATAGTAACTTCACGTTATTGAGATTCTTTCATAGGGTTCAAGGGAAATACTACTTCTCTGTCTGGGATAGGTGCTCCACTCTTCTGTGAGTATTCTTGTGTTCTTTCATATTTGACATCCAAGTTTCTGGTTCTAAATAGCTTTACTCTGTTCTCCTATTCTTCAATCAAGTGTGTTATCCTCCTAGTCATGAAATCTTTTAATTATTGCTTTTTCTATTCTAAGATTTCCTCTTATTTTCTTTTGGCATGATCCTTCTCAATCCAGGTTTTTCCTAGTAACATAGAAAATGGTGTGTTGATCTCAATAAATTTAACAACCTCAAAATATTCCTCTGTCGAAGTTCCATGAGCACTCATAGTCATCTGGGCGAGTATTCCACATAAGGTTATCAACTTTCCTTTGAATAATCCTATTCCTCCCAATGAAGGAATCATACCAGGATTTCCTAAAATTTCCCAAGTTCTTTCTCTCATAATGTTCACCTGTGTTTCTTCATCCAGAACACAGTCAATGTCGAAGTCTCCTATTCATGTGTCTATGCATTCTTTTTCTTTGAATATCTCTAATAAGTTGATATTTCTGTGATGATTCAGGGTTTATTTGATTTGTAGCAATACATTCTCTGATTCTTTCTGGGGTTCTAAAATGGTTTTATTTTCTTGATCTTCCTCAGGGTTTTCTTGTCTCATATTCATTCTTTCAACCTTAGCAATCATTCTAGGGAAACCAAAAACTTCATGGTCCATAGATTTACAACAAAGGAAAATGGGACCTCTACCAGGGCATTCCTTAGCAAGATGTCTCGGTATTCTACAACTATAGCAAAGAGTTAATCCTCTCTTTGTTTTGAACGATCCCCAACCTTTCCTATACTACGCACTAGGGTCACAGTAACTAACCTGCAAAAAATTCTTTCTAGGATCCTGCATCCATTTGTTAGTCCAAACATTATTTCTATGCATAGGAATAACATATGTTTCATCATTTCTATCAAATCTAATCATATAAAATATTCTTTCTTCTAGCTGTGCCCTAGTTTCTAGGCTAGGACAAAATTTATCAAACATACCTAGATCCATAATTTCGAAATAAAAATTTCCACTTATCTTACCCTTTCAATAAAAACTTTTCACTGTTCTTACCTTTATCAGAGCACAAAGATTCAAGATCTTAGCTCTTTTATTCACATCTGAATTCTCTTCTTAGCACAGATATTTACAGGTCAAGTAGAATACTGTGCACTATGGCAACATATCTACACATAGAGCTTTCCCTTTTCTTCAGTTCCCAACAATCACAATTTCAGGTCCCGACAATAGAACCATTTTTTGGAACAGGGGAAAACCTAGGGTTCAATTCTTCAACAACACACCAACAAAACCCTAACTACCAGCCCTTTCAACAACACCTATAAAGAAGATGCAGTCTCACCCGAGGTAGAGGCAGGGGTGGTTGCAGGACTCTAGTGTCTGCAACCTTAGCTGGGACACAGATCTGTGATTACAATATTATATCAAAGCACTTAGAAGTTATAGTTCATTAGTAATTAACCTTCGTTTACAACGCAGATAAAATCTAATAACAGAGCAATGAAGTAGTCGAAAATATCTAATATGCCCAAGCACTTAGCAGCGAAATATAGATCATATCTATCATTCATTCACATTATTAAGCACAAAGAATCAACATATATATCTATCATTCATCTATATTAAAGCAATTAAGAAAGGAAACACATAAACACATAAATACATCACACAAAGCATAGCAACACATGATGTACGTGGTTCACCCCCAGCCTGGGGCTATGTCCACCAACGCTTATTCTCTTTTATTATCTTCTGTTAATATGGTACATGCATAGAGCCACAGATCCTACTCTGCATAGGACATGAGATCTACATGCACCTTGCCAGATGCTCCTTCCTCGAGTTAGGTTACAACACAAATCTTCTACTAAATCTCTTACAGTCACTTGCACTTATCCTTGCAAGTCTCACACAACATGCATAGAGAATTTGAAACTATCATTTGCACTTAGCACTTGGTATCACACACTTGCACTTTTGTACTTGGAATCACATACACCACCTACTTACATCACCTAGATTTCTATTTATACATTACAAAATGGGCCTAAACATGGGTAAGCCCATGGGCCAACATCCCCATACCCATTACATAAGCCCAAAACCAAAAAATCCCTAAACAAGGGGCCGAGATCTTGCGATCTCTGCTTCAACTTGCACTCCACCTTCGACAGCCTGTCAAAGTTCCAAATTAGGTCAAACATGACCAAGGATCCTCAAAACTTGGTCAAGGGCCAACAAAGTAATAGATAAGGTTCAAACCTACAGTGACTTGGGATGAGTCACATGTGAGTTTTGGGGGCCTATTGGCCCTTCGTTATGTACTAATAAAGAAAATATTAAAGAAGAATAAAGACAAAGTATGAAGAGAGAGGAAGGCACATAAACTGAGGAGGGGTCGAAGTGGCTAAAGAAGTAAAAAAGAAGGAGCAAGGTAAAGCAAAAGAGAGTCATTAAATGATAAGATCAAGGAAGAGAAAGCAACAAGGAATATGAATCATGGATAAGTCAGCAAATAGAATAAGACACCAATAGGTTCTTTGGAGAAGAAGGAAGGACAGGTTGGCGAATTCCTTAAAAGGTGGATTTTGGTACCTAGGGTTTTGGTAACTAGGGTTTTGGTACCTAGGGTTTTGTCACCTGGACTCGATCTAGGATTTTTAAGAGACATGTAATGATAAATAGAGGCCTAGAAGACTTGAGAGGGGGTTGACATAGAGAGAGTGAGATGTAAAAGTATTGTGTCTCAAAGAATTCTTGTATTCTGTATCTTCAGCTAGGTGCAAAGATTGACTCTGCAGCTGGGTTCATAGGGTTGGGAAATTAAGAGGAGAGAGAGAGAGAAGGATATGCAAATGAGTGCACAAATAGGACTATGTATTTTCATGTACCTTATCAATAAACATAGTTTTGTGGACGTATCCCAAGAGAGAGGGTGAACCACATAAAATATTGTTTTTATATGTGATTGATGTTGTGTTATTTGTTATCTTTTATACTGTGATTGCATTATTATTTCCTTTACTAAAGATAGGAAGTCATAACTAACTTCGCGAGGTTGAGAAGAATACTGTTAAGAATTTCTAGGTTATCTTGCACTATTATTCTGGAATGATCTTGCACTTCCTTTGGTTGTAGACACATGTGTCCTGCAACCCCCTTATTGCCACTTCAGTCAAGAATTCATCTGCTTCGCAGGTGTTTTCGAAAAGGCCAGTAGCTAGGATTTGTTGGTGCRTTGTTAGATTTGAACCCCGGGCCTGCCCCTGTGCCAAGACAATCTCTTCAATTTCAATGAGGTGCATTATTTCCTAACATGCCAAATCTAATGTAATGCATCCAAAAGTGAAAATTCTATGAATAAAATGAWWAAAAAAAACATTTTTTTTTTTTTGTATTTTCAATATAATGAAATGAAAATGCAAGGAATGAATAGAAACCTCTCAGACATACCCTACCACAAGAACAAAAGACAATCCAAGAAGGACACTAAGAAGCGACTACCCAGACCAAAATGTAAGGACAACAAATGAGGAAAATGAAAAGAAATGAGTTCTCCCAAAATATTCACCAATAATGTAGCTTCCTATCACTCTGTAGGCACTCAACACTCAAGGCAAGGACCCAAGAGATCTCAACAACCAACAAAACTCGGCCAACAAACACTAAAATCCACCAAAAAGTCTCAGAAGATAGTGTATGTGACTATTCATAGAACAAGGGAGTATGTACATGTCCTAAAGACAAACAACACAGGTATGTATGCAACTGTCAAGGGAAAAATCGCATATGCCAAAGAAGACATTTCCTGGGCAAGAGTTAGGCCAATAAACTCAGATACAAAGAAAAATACATTTTTTCAAGAAACATGTGACACAACAAATTAGGAAAATAGAGAGCAATAAAGTAGAAAAATGACCCAATACCCCAAACGAGATATCTCCCTAGTGGATTCACTGATTTTGTTACGAGGAAAATCTCTCTATGTCTAGGGGAAAACCACAATAGATGGAACAACACCCAGAAATGAACTCTAATATCAAGTATGATATATAAATAGAAATTCTAACAAGAGAAGGATAGAAGCCTACCTCGTCCGAACATCCAAAGAAGACCATGACTGAGCTCATGATTGGAAGCTTGATTCCTGCAACTTGTCCTCAATATCCAAGATACACAAACATATATAAATTATATAGAATGTTAGAATATAAACTAGCATAATCCATTAACATACATAACAAACACTCCCATGGAAAGTAATACAAATATTTGTGACATATAATTGGACTATAAAATAGTATTTCTATTAATGTAATCAACATAAGTACATAGGTGACAAACTTCTGTAACGACATATTTCAGAACCAAGAAGCTAAGTCCCTCTAGCTGGGCCTTCACTACTTCAATCCTCCACAAAGGTAAGCTCACAAGTAGTAGGAGTCAATGAGGTTCTCCATGTCAAGATAGGAAGAGCTTTGGGGCTGAACACAAGAAGTTCATACTTTCAAGGATAAAGGGATGCAGACTGAATATGAGGTGAAATTTCTCTAGAGTGTCTTTGCTCTCATTGATGAATATATGTTCAAGTCTTGTATATGGATCAATATATAGCCTTCAAGGATCATGGATCTCATGACATGGCATGGAAATTTGACATATTTTTTTTAATTTTTGAGCACAAAACCTGATGTACACGTGGTGTATTGGAGAAACCTGTGTATACGCGAGTTGTCTAACTGTGGCTCGCGTATGTGTACAAAAATTTGAATTTTTTACTTTGGAATGAACAAAAAGGGGAACTTGAGTGTGTAGAGGGAAATGGAAGGACATCAAAGAAAGACGCATGGAGTGTGTAAAAATTGCTATAACAAGTAGCTGCTAGAGAAAGGAGTAATTAGACCAAGCACCTCACCTTGTGGGTCACCAATTATCATGTTACCCAAGAAGGACAAGAATTTGTGGATGTGTATCGACTATAGATATTTGAACAAGATTACACTCAAGAATCAATACCCTCTTCCTATGATAGATGATTCACCAAGTTGGATCTGAAATCAGTTTACACTAGGTATGTGTCAAAGAAGAAGACACTTGGAAGACCACCTTCAAGAAAAGGAAAGGTTTGTATGAATGGTTTTTCATGCCATTTAGTTTATGTAATTCATCAACTACATCTATGATATTGATGAATGATGTATTGCACCCATATTTATATTCATTTTTTGTAGTGTATTTGTATGATATATTGGTTTATAGTTCTACCTAGGAAGAGCGCATCCCACATCTCATGTAGGTGTTAGAGGATTTGAAAAAGAACCAATTACTAGATAACCTCAAGGAATACGAGTTTTCTTAGTAGTCATTGGTGTATTTGGAGTATGTGATCGGTGGAGGGGAGTTCAAGATAAATCCCACAAAGATGAAGGCCATCATAAAATGGTCATTTCCTTCTAATGTGATTGAAATTAGTTTTTTTTGGGGGGAAACATAGTACCTATGGAAGTTCATAACATCATTTTCAGTGGTAACTACACCACTCTAGAACGTAACGATGAGCGATAAGAGTTTCCAGTGGGGAAAGAATCAATAGAAAACTTTCAATGATCTAAAACAAAGTATTAGTCAAGCACCATTTCTCGCATTTCCTAACTTGCATAATCCTTTCAAAGTGGAGACAGATGCAAGTGGGTATGTTATGGGAGTAGTTTTAATGCGAGGTAAGTCGGTATGCTATCATTCTGAAGTGTTCCATTGGGGAGTCTTAAACTACCCTACCTATGATAAGGAACTATATGCCTTGGATTAATCTGTTAAGAAGTGGAAGAACTATCTAATGGGAAAGAAAACCATTATCCATAAAAATCACCAATCACTACAATATTTGAAAGCCTAGAGTAATCTTCAGCAAACCAGACATTACAAGTGGATGGGGATTTTGTAGAAATTTCATCTAGAGATCAAGTATAAGAAGGGTCACACTATCAATTTGGAAAACATGCTTTCAAGGCCACATACATCCACCATTACATATTTGGGAACTCTTATGCACATGAATCCTTTTACCCATGATGCATACAAAGAGGCATACACAAAAGATGAGGACTTCCAAGGGGTGTTTCAACAACTACAAGTCCAAATTCAAGTAGAAGAAGGTGACAATAAGGATGAATATCATCTATAGAATGGGTTACTATACAATATATAGAACCTTTGTGTTCCTAAAAGTGAAATATTACAGCTTATTAGAGATTCTCACACCTCCAAAGTTGCAGGACATTTTGGTGTTGGGAAGACAATTGTTAGCTTACAAAGGTATGTGTACTGACCCATAATGCAATAATATGTAGCATAGTGTATTATATCATGCATACTTTATTGTATCAACAAGCCCAATAATAGAAAGAAAGGTCTATACCATCCCTTACTTGTACTCACTCAATCTTGGGAAAGAATTTTCATGGATTTTGTGGGAGGTTCACCAACAATTAGGAAGGGACATGACTATTTATTTGTGTTAGTTTACATTTTCAACGATATGTGATTTCTTATGCCTTGTAAAAATACCATCAAAGGACAAGAAGAAACAAACGTGTTCTTTGAACTAGTTTGGGTGAACTTTGGGATACCATGAAGCATAATATTAGAAAAGGATACCAAATTTATTAGTTCCTTTTGGACTACACTTTGGGAGAAGATGGACACTAAGTTGAAGAGATATAAAAAATTCCATCCATAGATAGATGGGAAGACATGAGTAGTCAATAGTAATTTGGTGAATATTTTGAGGGGTTACAATCAGAATCATTTGAATACCTGGGATGAAAATCTAATCTATATTCAACACTCTTATAACAAAGAAGTACACACTTCTACTGGTAAGTCCTCTTTTGAAACTTGGTTTGGGTATTTGTCACCTTCTCCCTTGGATGTTGTATATAGAAAGCAGGGAGGAGTGAGAGAAGACATCACATGAGAAGAGTTGAAAGAAAATAAATTTATTTTAAATATTAGATAGATCCATTTTCAAGTATAGGAAATGCCAAGGAAGTCACAAGAAAAGTATAAGGTTAGACATGATCAACATATAACTGAGAATTCAATAAAAGTAAGAGATAGAGTTTGGTTACAACTAAACAAGTAAGGGCTATAGGGTCCTATTAATAATATCAAGGATATGTGGTATGCCCCTTTTTATGTATTGGAGAAGGTGGGATATCACTCCTACAGACTCAGTCTTCCCTCATACATGTTCATTTACTCACTAGTGAATGCGGAGAAATTGGAACTCTATGAGCCTTCCATGTTGGATGAGGAGGAGGAGAAGGTCTTATCTACCACAGAGGACTTAGCACAATATTCTCAAGTAGATTTAGTAGAAGAAACAATATTTCATAGGAATTACAAAACTATAAGATGGGGGTAGCATGATATTTTTCACATTCGGTTGGAAGGACAACTTCCAGAACAATCAAAATGGTACTTCGTGGAGAACGTAGAGGAAAATTTTCCTCACCTCATTTAGTAAATATTTTTGGGACCAAAAACCTCAATAAATGGGGAGGTATTATATGGATTGGATCATCATATAATTTTTCATATATATTGGTACTTTTTGGGTGGAAAATTGGAGGAATCATCTTGCAAGGCCATTTTAGCACAGGTTCCAATTTGGAAAATTGGGTTCAAAAACTTCTAGATCCATTTTAGGCATTAAATGACATTTTTGGTAAAAAAAAAAATATTCCCTATATTCTCTTGAAAATGTTCTACACATCGATACATTTCCAATGGTGCAAGAATCAACTCAATTGAAGCTCATATGTGAAAGTTATGCCTCTCACAAGTTGACCTACCTTGTTAACCACCATGGTAAAAGTGGATGCCACGTCATCCCCCATTATTCAAATGTGTGGGGCTAGCCATGTGTGGATTTTCAAGAAGATTACAGAAGGTCCAAACCTTATTACTAATTAAGGGTTAAGGAAGTCAAAACCCTAACCCTAAACAACTATCGAGCTATGTTAAATATCAGGCCGCTAGGAGGAGAAGGGTTTCCATTATTTAGTACTTGTTCAATAGCCGAGCAAAACATCTAGGAGTGGTATTTTGAGAGCATAATAGAGGAGGAGGAAGATTCTATAGTATGCTATCAAACCACAATGTTAGAGGAAACTCCATAGTGAGTGTGTATTCCTTTGTATTTGCATTTTTATAACTGAAGCAAAGAGAGCAGAGAATAGGTCTCACCTTTGCGATAGGTTTTATTTTGTATTAGGTTTCCTAGGGTAAATCTTGTGTTTATTTGTGTGGATGGTTTTTTTATACTTTCCTATTCTTTTTTTTTCATATTTCAGTTATTTAATATAAAAATAGAGTAACAAGATAGAGATAACAAATATGGTATCTAAGGAAATAAATTGCACAATATAATATTTTAGAATATTATAAGATTTGTTGTGATGAACTGTTCTAGTGGAATATCCATGACAACTTATAGATAAATAATTGTTTGGTATGTTGATTTATCATGAACAACTCATTGATTTTGTTGATTGATTTGAAAAACAGATAGAAGCTAAGTGGGCATATTTATGGTTGTAATAAATCTATTGTAATTAAGTAATTTTTTTATATATGTTATATGTTGGTATTTGTTCCCTAAGGGATGGAAACATATTTCCCTTGAAGTACAATTATTTGTTTTTTTTTCTTGGACTATCATGTGTTCTTGGTTCGAAATAAGTGAAGTATATACCACTGTAATTTATATTTTAGATTCAATTGTAACACTCAAAGTTTATAGTAAATAGATCAAGGGAACCTTAGGTTTAAGGTGAAATTTCTATATTTTCATTAACAAATGTTTTCCAAAATTTCTACATGGTATTAGAGTTTATTTGGTTGAGATCACTCTCTTGGTGAAGAGAGAGTTGGGTATTTTAGTTTTTTTGTAACAAGGAGAGGTGCTTGAACTATTATGTATTTTTGCGTGTACACACTAGGGTTGAACCGTAGGGAACTTAAGAACAAGAAATCAAACCTTAGAATGGTAATATACTTGAATTATTGTTGATTTTTCTTTGAGGTTTCTTCAGATTGGTAAGAATGACAACTCTCAATTTTAGAGAGCATGATAGGTTGGATGGTGCTTCCAATTTTACACCTTGGAAGTATAGGTTGCAAATTGTATTGGAAGAGGCATATATTTGGGGGTATATTGAGAAAGATATTGTAATATCCCCAAGGACGAGCCCTGTTGTAATCTTGTTTATGAATTGTAAATCATGTTTTGTAGGCTAGTGAGTCAAGTATTGATAAGTTGGTAAGGCTTATGATTTTTTTAGGCCGGAGAGCCTAAGTGTTAAGGCCAAGAGCCTGTTTTTGTATATGTAATTATGCAGAACGTTAATAAAAATATGAACACCGTTGTGTGCAGACCGACCACGATGAATGAGTGATGGGGGACTAAGATTCCACAGAATGGGTAAGGGAATGGGGGCTGAAAGGTGGAAAGAAAGGCTAAGTGTTGGGCCTAGGGGCTAATCTAGGGGGCTTACCTATAGAAAGGGATAATAATTTATTATTATTATTTCTTTAAAACTAAGGTGGACAATTTTGAGTGTTTTCCTAAGTTTCCAGAGAGGAACACATGCTGATGGAGAGCATGCAGATTCATGGGCGACATGTGTCGGCCCAGGAACATGCAGTTAAAAGCTGCAAAAGTTAGCCATGGAGTAGGTTCGCTCCTCATTCTTTCATCCTTCGCCTAAGTTTGTGAGTATCTGGGGTGTCTGAACCATTTCGCCTATGCGTCTGCCTCTGCATACCTGCGCACAGTGAAGGAAACTCTCACGGGAAGATTGTTCGCTATCCATTTTCCCATCCTCCATGAATTCTGTTGAGCTCTGGGATTGGCCTCTGCATAACCTCACACATCTGTGAAAACAAAAAGCCATGAAGCCGACCTGTGTTGTTTTACTGTGAAGATGAAACATCCTGGATATGGCCTGAACTGTGTTGTGTCTTAGTGTGGTTTGTTTCCATTTTTGGATGTCTATACCCAAATTCCTGTTGCTTCTGTCACCCGTGAGTTAACTGAATTGCTATTGTTGTTGTTGTTATCTTCACATTATGGGAATTGAAGTGGAAGCTAGTGGAAGAGTCAGGTGGCTAGGCCCGTGGTTGAAGAGGCAGGTTGTCAGGCCTGTGAGCAACTCTTTCCAGGTGAAGGAGTCTATTGGGAAGTGGTTTTCTCCCAGAGAGAGTCCAACACTAGCTACAGATCTTTGAGGCTTCCTGATCCAGCCTATTGCTGAGGCCCAGAGAGGGAGGTGAAGCAATGATCGATTGTGCTTGTGAAGGTTTATATTCCTGGGTGGAATAGACAAGTGGGGAATGAGAGTCCATGAGTAGTGGGCGTAAGAAGGCATCTTGGGAAGAATCCTTTCGGTTATTTTTTGTAGCTTCCCTGTAACCTCAGCCTAGTTTAGGATTCCCTTACCTTAGGTGGAGCTTGGTCCCAGCTTGGGGGTGACCCACTGCTGAGAGTGATGAGAAGCATGGTCTAAGTCTGGGAGGTTTGTGGAAGGTTTGCACGTGGTAGGTGGAGTTACTACATCTTCAAAGATAAGTATTAATGTTGTACTTAATTTATATGTGATGTTGGTCTGTGATACTTACTATATTATCATGCATTTCATTATGATGATGCTTACTGTTGATTTCATTAATTATGTATGATGGCAGTAATTATGTGTTACTCTGTTAAGCCATTTAATTTCATTTAAATGCATATTACATAAGTATGAGAACGTTGTTCCACGTAGTAGCATTTTCCCAGCCAGTGCGATGACGGTTGAGGACATTACAATATGGTATCAGAGCATGGTTTACAACACTGAACCTGAATGGGCTAGATAAGTGGTCATTGGACCTAAATTTCAGGTGGGAATCATGTTTGGAAGAACTGATTTTTATACCTTTGAATGTTCCTGAGTGCCAAGGAGTCACTTGGTTGTGTTACAAAGCTCAGGAGGTGTAGCGGTATTATAGAACCTGAAGTCGGTGTGGTATATGGCCATAGGGAGAGAAAGAGCTCAACGAATGAAGTGTTGGAGCCGTTGGATCTGATCAGGAGGAAAGGAGATCCCTCACGACTGTTAGATCCAGAGAAGGTGCCAAAGGGATATCTGAGAATCCTTTTGGGAATTTGGCTGTCGGGAAAAAGCGGGGAGCACTGAGACACATAAACCCGAAAACCCGAGAAGCTCTACACCATAGATCTAGGAGGAGGTATCAACCATTATATATTGTGTATTCACGCTCGAGTTAGTCCCGAGAACCTTTCGGATTTCGCAAAGTTGGGAGATGGGAAGTGAGGAGAGGTGAACACCTCTGAAAACCGAAACCCAAAACCCTGAAATCCCGAAACGATCTACACCATAGATCATAGGAGATGATATTGAACATTGGATCTAGTAGATGAATAGACTGTATATTCATAATTTTGGCAAATATAAGTTTGAAATGTGTGGATGCATGAACTCCCGATGCCCAAAACTACGAAATGAAAAGTGAAAGTGGTGGGACCTTATGATGTCGCTGGAAGTGATGTGGACCTTCTTAAGGACACCATGTGTCACTACCTTGGATGGTGATAGTTGTGTTGTGGGCCCAGGGGGAGAGAGGTCAGAAGTTCGGGAGTTGAGAGTTGGAGAGGGAAGCGAGTGCGAGAACCTCCAAGACCAAAACCCTGAAACCTGAAATCCCGAAACCCCAAAATCCCGAAACCTAAAGTTTCATTTGGAGAGCCTTGTAGCACCTAGAAGTTTAGCATTTGATCACGACCCATGGACGCATGGGTTGGAGACTAAGAAAACAGGGGCTATCACCTGGAAATTGCAGAGCCAAACAGAGCTCAATAAATTTGTGGAATCAAAATGTTTTTTTATTCGCGTTGGTTTATGAATGTTGTAGTTTTATTAAGGGTTTAAGGATTGAAAAACTTTGGTTGAATACACGTTGTGTGTGCAGAGCTCAACAAGTGTCAGGAAGGTCGCAAATCAATGCCGATTATAGAAATGGAAGAGGTGTGGATTGCCTCTAATTCAGAGAACGAAAGAGAAGGAAGGGATGCCAACTTGGGAGTCGAAGGATCGAACTCCAATGGGCATGGAAGAGAATTGGATAAGGAAGGGCATATGATGAAAATCATTGAATGATTGCAGAAAGATGCCCAAGCTTGCCAAGCTGATAGTTGAAAGCTCATGAGGGTAAGTGATAAATAGGGTGAATTCAAGTTAAATATGTTGAAGAGACTGGAAAGAATAGAATGGAAATTGGAAAAAGGAGAGTGACATAAGAAAAACAAGGAGTTGCAGAACCCATGAGAGAAAAAGAAGATCGAGGAGTGGTAGCATACATCGTCGCCGCTCCCCAAAGCATTCTAGTAAGGAAGCACACAATAATTCAAGCCCATCCCCTACCAGAAAACACCGAAGATCTGGAGTGGATGAATTAAAAGGGGAGATGAACAAGATTAAGTCTCCTACATTTGATGGAGAACATAAGGAGGAAGATGTCGAAACATGGTTACTTGGCATGAGGAAATATTTCCAACTACAGAATTATTCCTCTCATGCAGAAGGAAGAATTGCGATGTATCAACTAAAAGGAAAATCATCCATGTGGTGGGATTAGCTTGTGCAGGTGCAACACATTAGAGAGAAAGATATCACTTAGAAGGAATTCAAGAGTGATTTCGAGAGGAAACCCCTGACTAAAAGATACTATGACAAAAAGATGAAGGATTTATTTGAACTCAAGTTGGGCAGCATGACCATTGATGAATACGACTGAAGGTTTTTGGAATTATTGAAGTATGTTCCACTCATCAAAGATGAGGCTATCAAGATTCAGAGGTATATGAGTGGATTGCCACCTCCCATTGGTGACAAGATTCARTATGATGATCCTAAGACTATGGAAGAAACAATAAGAAGAGAGAAATGCTTATACGAATAGCAAAGAGAAAATCCTACCTTTCGAGAGGCTTGGGATGACCATAAGAAGTTTAAGAAAGAACAGAGGTAGAAGGGAAACAAACCTCCCTTTTTCAGAAATAGTCCTCAAGGATAGCCATCGTTTAGAGAGCCGAGAATGGCTAAAGTGGGGGAACAAAGGCCGAGACAGATGCCCATTCAGTGTTGGGGCTGTAAAGAGAACCACAAGTACAGAGATTGTCTCCATAAAAATTGCAAAGCAAGAGCTGTTCATAATGTTCAAAAAGCTGAAACAGTGGAGGACATGGGCAGTAGAATGCCAAGGATCTATGCAGCCTTGGACAACAAGCAAGATGAATTTCAGTCGCACATGATCGAAGTGGAAGGTATGATTAACAACCAACCATTTACTATTTTAATTGATTCAGGGGATATCCATAGTCATGTAGATCCTAGGGTGGTGGAATGTTTGCATTTATCAAGAAGAAAACATGAAAAGTCTTGGTTAGTTTGGTTGGCTACAGGAACCAAGAGGAAAGTCACTGAGCTGGTTAAGTCCTATCATGTGGACATGAAGGGATTGAGCATGAAGGCCGAATTGAATATTCTTCCTATAGACTCTTATGACTATTTAATTGGGATGGACTAGTTGGACCAGCGCCATGTTTTCTTGGACTATCATAACAAGGAATTTACTTGCCTGGATGAGGAGGGAAATCGGAAAAAAGTACAAGGAATTCCCAGAGCTATGGTTGTTAGAGAAATCTCAGCAATGCAGCTGAAAAAGTGCTACATGAAAGGTTGTCAATTGTTTGCAGCCCATGTGGAGGAAGCATCCAGAGATGAAGTCTCAAATATTGGATACCATGCGGTACTAACAGAGTTTGAAGACATATTTCAAGAGGTACCCGGACTACCTTCAAAGAGAGATATCGATTTCTCTATAAATTTGATGCCTGGAGAAACTCCAGTGTCGAAAGATCCTTATAGAATGAGTATGCTAGAGCTGAAAGAGTTGCATTTGCAGCTTGAAGAGATTCTAAAGAAGGGATACATTCACCCAAGTGTGTCACCTTGGGGTGCCCCAGTCCTGTTTGTGAAGAAGAAGGATGGGACTTTGAGGTTGCGCATTGATTTCAGACAGTTGAACAAAGTAACTGTCAAGAACAAGTATCCTCTGCCAATGATCGACGATCTTTTCGATCAGTTGAAAGGTGCAAATTTTTTTTTGAAGATAGATCTCATATCGGGATATCACCAGGTAAGAATAAAGGATGAAGACATCAGCAAGACCACCTTTATAACAAGGTATGGTCATTACGAGTTCATAGTGGTACCGTTTGGGCTGTCGAACGTACCTGTTGTTTTTATGTGCTTGATGAATGGTGTATTCAGGGACTATCTAGACAAGTTTGTCATAGTCTTCCTGGATGAAATTCTGGTGTATTCCAAGTCAGAGGAAGAGGATGAACAACACCTAAGGATGGTGCTGCAAGTGTTGAGAGAACACCAGTTGTATGCCAAGTTGATCAAATACTCATTTGATCAAAGGAAGATCCATTACTTGGGGCACATTGTTTTAGAAGAAGGGATCGTCGTGGATCCTGAGAAGGTTGAGGCCATCAGAGAATGGTCATCTCCAAGGAATGTGGTGGAATTTAGATCCTTTATGGGTCTAGTGGGATATTACAGAAGGTTTATTGTAGGGTTCTCAAAGATAGTTCACCCTATCACTTCCTTGCAAAGGAAGGAGAAAAATTTTCAGTGGACTGAAGAGTGTGAGAAAAGTTTCCAACGATTGAAGCAACTGTTAACCAACGCTCCAATCTTGAGGATTGCAGATCCAAATGTGAATTTTGTGGTGTACACAGATGCATGTAAAGAAGGGTTGGGAGGAGTTCTCAGTTAGAATGGATTTGTAATATGTTATGAGTCCAGGAAGCTAAAAGAGAATGAAAATAATTATGCCACTCACGATTTGGATTTGGCAGCAATCGTTCAGGCTCTGAGGAAATGGAGACATTACCTCATGGGAAGGAGATTTGAATTGAGAACATAACACAATGGTCTGAAATACTTGTTTGGCCAATCTAACTTAAATTCCATGCAGAGTAGGTGGTTGGAGTTTCTGTGTGAATACGACTTTGATATCAAGCTTATCAAAGGGAAGGAAAACAAGGTGGCCGATACACTTAGCAGAAAGGTGCGCAACTTACATGCTTAAGCCATTAGCATGTACAAGACTGATATTAAGGATAGAATTTTGGAAGCTGCAAATGCAGATTTGCAGTAGAGAGACTTGGTAGCAAAGATACAACAGAGTGAGAGACCACAGAAAGAGGAAAATTACACCTTGGAAGCTGATGGAATACTTCTGTACAAAAACAGAGTTTACAGACCCAATGTCCAGGGTTTGAAACTTGTGATTCTAAGAGAGATGCATAACGTGACTTATGCTGGGCACCTTGGATATCAGAAGATTGTGGCAGTGGTCAGGAGCCATTACTTTTGGCTAGGTATGAAGAAAGATATCGCTGAATATATCGCTAGATGTATGGAATGCCAAAGGTTAAAGATGGGCACAGGCACTCAGTAGGGTTGTTGCAACCTTTGCCCATTCCTGAATGGAAGTGGGAAGTGGTGACAATGGATTTTACTACGAGATTTACTAGAATAGGCAAGCTACATGATTCAATCATGGTAGTGGTGGACAAGATTACAAAAGATGCCCATTTTATTCTACTAAAAACTACTCACAAGGCAACAAATGTTGCTGATATTTTTGTGAAGGAAGTGGCATGATTACATGGAATTCCTAAAACAATTGTGTCCGACAGAGATTCGAGATTCACCTCAAATTTCTAGAAAGGATTGTTCAAAGGATTCGAAACGAATCTGAACTTTAGTACAACTTATCATCCCGAGTTTGATGGACAGACAAAGAGGGTGAACATAGTGATAGAAGACATACTGAGAATGTATGTGATGGACAAACCATCAAAATGGGAAGACTACCTACACTTGGTAGAATTCGCTTACAACAATGGGTATCAAGCATCATTGAAGATGAGCCCATTTGAAGCGCTTTATGGAAGAAATTTCAATACTCCAGTAAGCTGGGATAATCCAGATGACGGGGCAGTAATTGGGCCAGAGTTTCTCAAGGAAATGGAAGAGCAAATGCTTAAAATTAAGCAGAATTTAAAAGATACCCAAGATAGGCAGAAAAGTTATGCTGACAAAAACAAAACCCACAAAGAATTCAAAGTGGGTGATCATGTTTTCCTGAAAGTAAAAGCTAATAGAAGTTCCCTGAATTTGGGAAACTATGCCAAGTTGGTAGCCAGATTTTGTGGGCCATTTGAAATCCTAGAAAGGATTGGGCCAGTTGCATATATGCTTGGATTACCTGCATCCATGATTGTACATAATGTGTTTCATGTTTCATTGGTTAAGAAATATATACCTGATGCTAATCATGTTATCGATTGGAATGTGATTCAGGTGGAGCAAGAAGGTATCCTGCAAGTGCATCCTATGTGCATATTGGATAGGAAAAACAAATAGCTCCAGAATTGAGATATAGGGCTTGTAAAGGTCCAGTGGACCTGGTATGGTCCCGAGGATGCGACATGGGAGCATGAGGATGCTATGTGAGTAGAATACCCACATCTTTTTGAATATTTTGGAAATCTTGTTGATGTTGTGTGAAAGTTTCACTAAGGACAGTGCAAAAATAAGGGGAGGAGATTGTAATATCCCCAAGAATGAGCCTTGTTGTAATCATGTTTTGTAGGCTGGTGAGACGGGTATTGAGAAGTTGGTAAGGCTTATGATTTTATTAGGCTGGAGAGCCTAAGTGTTAAGGCTAGGAGCCTATTTTTGTATATGTAATTATGCAGAATGTTAATAAAAATATGAATATCTGTGTGTGCAGACCAACCATTGTTGTAGGAAAATCTGCTTGCGGACAAGTAGATCGACCTCTAAGGTTTGACCTTAACCCTAGACAGAAAAGTGCTTATCATGGACACTGAATTTCTTTCGAATCTATCCAAGCCTAATGCATGAGAAGGAAGAGTAACATAAGTACCTTTTAACCGACGTTTGTCCCTGCACGCTCCGAGTTACGCTCCAATCCTTTGCTCCTCGTTGAGGTCTGTGGACAAATCAAGATACGACCACTTCCTACTCTATTGACATTAGCTTGAAAACAGATCTATCACTGAATGATAAGTTCATGTGGCATTAGACACAAACTAGAAAGAAACAGGCCAAGCGTGTCATA
>SNQJ01S0088244.1:0-10470 GCA_010110895.2 Picea sitchensis
ATTGATATTCTTGAATTATAGCATTGAGAAAAGTATTATTGGGGGATGTAAAGCTTATTATGGGATTGAAAACAATGATAATTCAACAGATCTTTAGATTTAGGATAAGAAGAAACTCCTCTTTGAGGCTCTAGTTACACCTATTATTCTTTATGGATGTGAACTCCGGGGTTGTAGTATCTCTCGTGAATCTTGGAGAAAGATAGAGAAAATAAAAAATAAATTATAACCTATAATCTCAAAATTAAAGGAAATAAGCCCTATCCCATCCTCGTCTTAGGTTATAAGAACAAGTTAAAAAACATGGAAGACAATAGAATTCCTAAAATTGCTTCAAAATTGAGTCTTAACCACCATCTACTCAAGCAAGGATGGCATAAATATTCCCAATCTTGGCTAAACTATTGGGGAATCATGGAAGACACCATTTTGTAGAATAAAGATTCTATTAAAAATATCATCAAATCATAATTTAAGGAGAAAATGTGGTGTGATAAAGAGTGAGGAAAAAACAAAGTGAAGTTATTATAAGGATGTAATCAACTCTAATCTAGAAGATAAAAATTATCTATTTTTTTTGACGAGTGTAAAGAAAAAAATAAACGTTGCTAAGATAAGAACAAATTCTCATGAGCTCCATAGTGAAATTGGGCGTTGGTCAATTCCTAAAATTCCATGGGATGAAAGAGTGTGTCACCTTTGTGACACTAAGAAGTTTGAAGATGAAAAACACGTTCTCTTAGATTGTCCAGCCTATACCCAAATTAGATCTCATTTTAAAAATAGTTGTCACACTACCAACCTTCTTAACCTCTTAATTCAACAAAACTATGGTGATATTGCAAAACTTCTCTTAATGATTTTCGAGTAGAGAAACAAAATTATAAAGAATCACATGTAATCACTTACCCTCTTAAGGTATGATAGACCAATTTGGTCTTAGTGGACGTTAACCACCATCATCATCATCATCATCATCATATATATGATGATGATGATGATGATGATTAATGTCCACTATCAGACCTTAAGAGGGTAAGGGATTACTTGCAATTATTTAGAATTTTTTTTATGTGTTCTAAAATCATTAAGAGAAGATTTCCAAGATCACCATAGTTTTGTTGAGTTGAAAGGTTAAAAAGGTTGGTACTCTTACACATATTTTAAAATTGAGATCTAATGTGGGTATAAGCTCGACAATCTAAGAGAATACATTTTTCATCATCAACCTTCATAGTGTCACAAATATGAAATACTCTTTCATCCCATGACATTTTAGGAATTGACCAACACCCAATTTCAATATGGAGCTCGTGAGAATTTGTTCTTATCTTAGCAATGCTTATTTTCTTTTTTACACTTCTCAAAACAGAGAGATAATTTTGATCTTCTAGATTAGGGTTGATTACATTCTTATAATAACTTAATTTTCTTTTTTCCTCTAACTCTTTATCACACCACATTTTCTCCTTAAATTTTGATTTCATGATATTTTTAATACTATCCTTATTCTCCAAAATGATGTCTTCCATGATTCCACAATAGCTTGGCCAAGACTAGGAATCTTTATTCCATCCTCGCTTGAGTCGATGGTGGTTACGACTAGAATTTGAAGCAATTTTAGGAAGCATCTTGTATTCCATGTTGTTTAACTTGTTCTTATACATTAGGTATCTAGTCATAATCATGCTCTCAGTGGGGGAAATGCTTGCCTCTAAGAGGAGGATGGGATAGGGCATATTTCCTTTAATTTTGAGATTATAGGTTATAATATTCTTTTGTATTTGTTATATATTTCTCGAGGATTCGCGAGAGATACTACATCCTCAGACTTCCCTTCCATAAATAATAGTTCAACTATAACAAGAGTCTCAAATATGAGTTTCTTCTTATCCCATATTCGAAGATTGACTAATTTACAATTATTTTCAATCCCATAATAAGATTTCTATCCCCAATAATCCTTTTCTCAATGATATAATTCCAGTTGAGCTTGTTGTGAATATCGATTCCAATATATTTGTATGAAGTCACTTACTCCAATATGTTCTTGTTATAAATGAAGGTATTATAAGTGATCTTATTGTATTTAATGATCATTACCCTAGTTTTTTTAGTATTAACAATCATACCTATATTGGAGCAAAAATACTTGAGTATTATTAGTTGGTTTTCATGATCGTGGAGACTCCTCGCCATAAGAACAATATCATCGACTTAAAGAAGAATATTGATGACTATACCAATGAGAGTAGGGATGACACAACCTGCTTCTTCCAGAAAATATTCTAACTTGTTAATGTATATGACAAAAAGAGTAAGGGGCAAGGAACAACCTTACTTGACTCCAATATTATAGTTAATCTCTTTCGACTATCCCTCAGTGTTATTAAACTTGGCAATAACATTCTCATACATCCTTATTGTAGCATCCCTCAACTTGAAAGATATTTTTATCTCTTCCAACCTATTCCAAAGGTTTTTCCTAGGAACCGTGTCAAAATATTTTCTAAAGTCAACAAAACAACAAAAAAGATTGGTTTTAGTATTGTGGAACTACTCTGCAATGATATTAAAGGTAACAAGATGGTCCACAGCTGAATGATATCTCCTAAACCTAGCTTGTCCTTTAGCTCTTTTAGTGTGACTTTCTAGCCTAAGGATAATCTTCTTTTCTAAAATAATTCCATAAATCTTTGCTAAATAGGGCTAATAATAATAGTCATATAATTAGAGGGGATGTTTCTATCCCCATTTAAAAACATAATAACAATGAGGCTTTGCGTCTAGGGTTTAGGGAAGCCCTGCTTGACTACTAAATTGAAGAGTTTGTGTATGTGAGGGATGAGGATAGGCCCTCCGATTTTAAAATTTTCATCTTGGTAACCTTCAATGTCATTAGCTTTCCCATTTACAAGCCACTTAACCTTGAACTCTATGCCATCCAAATAAAAAACTTCATCCTCTGTAGAGGCAATAGAAATGGTGTCCATGGAATTAGGGAACTTGTATAGACATTTAATGTAGGAATTCTAGTTCCTTAAGGGAATCATATTATTTTATTTAGTATTGTAGAAATTGATTTTCCTCCATAAATTCTTAGGATCCAACTTAGATAGTTGTGAAAGTTTCTCTTTCTTTTTATTGATATGGTACATTTTTTTCCTTTTAATTAGGGATTTGTATGTTTTGATCTTATTGAGTTTTAAGGACTCATCAAAATCATTCCTAATGGATTTCATAGCAATTTTACATTTCTTTATCATACCAAGGGATGCTCATTCTATTATTCTTTTTACAGGACACCTCGAAAGATAACTTGTTAATAGAAGTGGGAAGGGTACTTGTAAAATTATGATAGAGGTCTTCAATTTTTTCCTTATAAGTTAGGAGATGTAATTCACTATTTAAATCCTTTAAGAAAAGGTCAACTTTACATTTTTCAAGGTGCAATTGCCATTCATTATCATAATTGTCTTCAATGGTGCTCATGTGCATGGAAAAGTTTAGATTTGGGGTTAAAGTTAGATATTATCAGAGTTGGGTTCATGGTCATTTAAAAGGTCAAAAGTTACTATTTGGTTGGAAACAAGGATATCGAATTTCACATAATCTATGACACTACCACCTAGCCCATGAATGCGAGTCATCTGGTCGGAGTTCAACCACTTCATTACTCCATTGCAAAGTATTAGGTCTTGAGAGATGCATAGATTGACCAACTTAGTACCAAACAAATTCTTGATTAGGCATTCCGAGTTTCTTTTGTAGCTATTAGGTAAAACAAGGTCCTCATTCAGCCATAAAGGTTTATGGTTGGAATCTTTCCTTAAAATAGTAGCTTGGTTAGTTTCAGTCCTAGCATTAAAGTTTCCTATCAAGAGGAAATTACCTCCAGTTTTCAAACTATAAATATCTTGTTCTAAATTAGTATAGGGACAATTTCTATCTAGACTATTTTTCTTACAAAAATTATAATTAATAGGTGCAAAATATAAAATTTTCATATACATCTTCTTAGCATTGGTGTCTGGAATTTCTATCCAAATGTATTGATTGAGAGGGCCAATCTTATGAAGTTGAGTGTGAGGAGAAATGCTCTTTCTAATATAAAAATCTATGTCTCCTATCCCTCTACAATGGGAATTTTTATTCCAATCCGATAACAAGTCAAATCCTTCTATGTTAGGGACCTTAGACTCTTCATTCTCCCAAGTTTCAACTAGAAAAATAATATGAATATAGTTTGAACTTATCATACTACCTTTGCACCATGGAAATCCACCATAGTTCCAAAGAAGGATCCCAAGTGTCCTAAGTTACTATTTATTATTATCCTTATGGTATTTGTCTCTAAAAATAGAATTTTGATTTCTAATTACTTCCTATATTCATTCTTTAATGGATTCTTTTACCTTTTGAACTTCCTTTCTTAATTCAGCTTGGTCTTTGGGAATAAGGTCTTCATTTATAAATATTCTTGACCTTTTTAAGCTCATATATTTACTGAGTGTGCTATATTTCTGGTCATTACAACTTACTTTGACATGTATCAACTTATCTTTATGATAACTTATTTTTCCTAGCCTCTTTGCTTCTATGAGGTAAGTTGTTTCAATATGTGATTTATTTTTTAATTCTTCTTTTACTATTACTAGGGTATCCTCTTCTTTTTTTATACCAAAAATTATGAGGTTCAAGACTCTTTTGTTACACTCATGGTCCACTTCGATTATCTTATTCATTTCCTCTTTGATGGGTTTGATATCCATTTTCTTTTCTATATTATTGAGGGTCAAATTTTTGGTTAGTTTTTCTTCTAGCTCTTTAATCCTATCTCTCAAGTTGCAATTTTCTTAACATCTCCTTCTCAGGTTGATTAATTTTTTTTTCCATTTCTTGAATTGTATCCTCCGTTGTCTGTGATTTGACTCTTGAATCCTAAAAATTTATCTTCTATTTGAGTTTCAATGGTATCTTTGAAAAGTCTAATTTTTTTAACAAGCATTGCCTCTAGTTTTATTTGGAGTTTTAGGTCTATTTCTTCACTCCTTTTTCTAATGATTCTAACTCTATTTGGGATTTGACATCTTTTTCTTCTCTTTTTTTTTTCTAATAATTTCATATAATTGTAGTGTTGTAAACACAAATTTCTTATTAAAAATATAAAAATATATCATTAAAAATATAACATTTGTCTTTTTAGTACATTATAAAATTCTAAGAATTATATGAGTCTAAAAAGATTAATCTTGAAATATGTAAAACATTAATTTTTTGTCATTTTATTAATAATAAAAAGTAACACATTTTCATAGATTCAACCTAATAATTTTATGAAATTTGAAATTTTTAATTTAATTATTATGAAGAAGCACTTTTAGTACTAAATAATTTTTACATACAAAATATTTATGGAAACCAATTATTAATAAAATATATTCTCCCTATAATTATCAAACATAAACACATATATTTTTTATGAAATTCAAAAGTATTGATTTAATTATTATGAAGAGGCACTTAAGCATATTAACCAATTTGTAAAAGATGTTGATGGAAACCAATTACTAATAAAATTTACAAGATGTTGATGGGAACCAATTACTAATAAAATATAATATCCTCATAATTATCAAATATAAACATATATAGTTTATTAAACACTTATATATATAAAATGTTGTTTTTTTAAAGAAGGAAATGAGTAAAAATATGAAACTAAATACCATGTTCATAACATATGATAGAATGTAGTAATGGAAAGTCATTATTATAATGAAAACAACTTCTTTCTTAATATTATTGAGATTGTAAGTCGAGGTGTAGGACAGTTGGTGATGAAGTGTGTTGTTAAGTCACTCCTTAATGTTAAAATTATTGATTGAAAACTCCGACCACAACAAACTAGCAAACAAAAAAAATATTATTAAAATAGTAGTTTATTTATTTATTTATCATATTATATTTAAAAAATCAACCTATTATTATAATGAAAACATATTCCTTAAAATGGATAGTCCTCTCAAGTATAAAAATATGTGAAGCATCCAAATCCAAGATAAAAATTATCAAATCTTGGTGATATGCACCAAGTCAGAAGGATGTGACTTGATGATGGATGGCCTCCACTGAAGTTTTCAACCAACTCGAAACGTAGACAGTAAGCATGAAGTTTTCATGTCAAATGCTGGAAACAAAAAACGTTGGATCTATTCAAAAGATTCACGAACATCAACTTCCAGCACATTTCCAGATCATACAATAGCGAGGTGAATGTTCTCTCAAAGAGAGTGATAAATAAGGAGGCAGGAAGACTCTCGATCTTCCATTGCGATAGAGGGATAGAGAGTCCTATTTCCTATTTAGCATCTACTGATGGATGAATGCTGTCCCTCTTTACTTTTGATAGTTGACAGTTCTTTGATTGCTTCTTGTAACCGTATTTAAGTTATTTTATCTCACAGTTTTTCTCTGCATTTGAGGGTCTTGCCTTGTAGTAGTGCTGTTTTGTGTTTGTATTGGTCGATTCACTGTTTTTGTGCACCAACCTCAGCCCAAAGCTCACTGCAGTTTTTTCCTTGTAAATGAATTTATACCAGATATAAATTCGAGAAAAAAAAATTCATGGAAAAAAGCATGACTTGTCGGAGCCACGCGGGACGTTTTTCTGTTTCACCTTTCGACGGGCTGGAAGGGTTGGGCGTCCTCTGCGACGTAACAAATCATTAATATAAAAAAGTCCACATCAAAAAGTCACTTTGTTTAGTTTTAGTTTTAAAATGGATTGGTATACTAAGAAATGTTGCAATTTGTTTCTTAAAGAAGGGGTTTTGGATCGTGAAGTTCGGAGAAAGAAGCAAAGATTATGTTTAACATCCCATCTTGGTGGAACCACCATTTTAATTTTTAATTTATTAATATTTGGTTATGGAACTTATCAGTTTAATTTAGTAATATTTGAAAGTAATTTAATTTTAAATTGATTAAATATTTTTTTTTAAATTGATTTCTTCATAAATTGTATTTATTTAATTATTTTTTTAAAACTAAAATGAATAACACTAAAAATTAAATTCATTTTAATTCCTAATTTAATCAAACACTTACATATATTGAAAACAAAGTTTATTTTTTAATTTATTAAATGTTTTTAAGATTCCGATTAATCTCCACCTTTTCGAGATCGGAAAGTCACTTTTTTTAATTTTAGTAGACTATGAAATGTTGCAATTTACTGAGCATGGAAAGGCGTGTTTTGTTTTTTAGGAAGGGACTTTGGATCGTAATGGTGTAGTTTCATCAGTATTCCCCAGGATCGGTTGAGACATTGCACAACGGGAAGCGAATTAGCTGACAGCCTGCAGGATTGGTTGGTGCTGGGCGTCACGTTTTCGTATTATACACATTTTGATGTTCGCGGGGCTGGAAGAGTTGTTTGCGACGCAGCTGCGGATTAATCTCCACCTTTTGGAGATCGAAGAGTCACTTTGTTTAATTTAATTTTAAAATGGATTTGTAGACTATGAAATGTTGCAATTTACTGCTCATGAAAAGCTGTGTTGTGTTTTTCAAGAAGGGACTATGTATCGTGATGGTGTAGTTTCATCAGCATTCCCCAGATGGTGATCATCTGATGGATAAATAAGCCCAAAGGCCGCTGCACATGGAAGAATGGCCTCGTTCTTCCAAGCTGAAATGGAATAGAAATGACGTGAGATAATATTCAAAAGCAACACAAATGGAACTATCTATAAGGATTTAAATACTGAATTGTAGAAAGCATCTTTCTATGAAGTTGATATTCAAATAGTTTACTTCTTATTAATATTTTATTTAAAATGTTCTCCATAAGTATTGAAAGTAATATATATCTCCCTCATTCCCTCATACTTGCTGTAAAAAATGTTTTTTTATAAAATATTAATTGTTTTTATTTTTAATAGCTATATATATATATATATATTAAAATATTTTAATCAATATAAACATCTCCTCATATAAAAGTTATAAAAGGTATTTTTTGATAAAATACTATTTGTCATACTAGTTGTAAAAAATGTTTTTTTATAAAATACTATTTTTTTATTTTTTTTACTTTGAATAGTTTTATATATATGTATTATATTAAAATATTTTAATCAACATGAACATTGAAATATTTTTTTAAATGATACATGTCAACTCTATAGTAAGCATTGAAGAAATTACCCATCTTCCTCATAATCATCTGTAAATTCCATATTTAGTACATCAAGAATTACACATTTCTCTCATATTGAGCTTTAAGATTTTAATTAATAACTAGAAGATATTGAAATAATTTTTTTTATTAATATTTTTTTAAATGGCACAACTCAACTCCACACACACTAAGTTGATATGAAAATATTTTAATTAATGTGGACAATGAAATGATTTTTTTCTTATTAATATGTTTTTAAATGACACATGTCAATTCTATATTGAACATGAACAAATTATCCATCTCCCTCATATTCAAGTAGAAAGTACCTATCAACTGAATTTTTTCTCTCTCTCTCTCTATATTTTTTTTTAAATAAAAAAGTAGTACCTGCTATATTAGATTAGCACAAAACTTTGACAAAATATACAGAGTCATGGCTACAGTCACCAAAAATACTGCCGGTATCCGGAAACCAACATAAGTGGGAGGCAAATAGCAGTTATACGATAATACATAAAGAAAAGAAGCATCTGTCCTGCCCGGAGGAAAGCAGGACAGATGTCAGTGGTCCAGATAAACCTAAAACAGTTACACAATAAAACTAGAAACCAGGAAATCAAAAGAACCTAGGCACCCGGTGACGTGTCGCCTCCTCTAGTTGGCCAAGTGGTCCCCGCCGGAATGGCAAAAGCCTGCGTGCACAGGGGGCACTTTCGCTGAGCTGGAGCTCCGGAGAACGCATCGAGGAGCAGACCCATGCGCCAACCCATGAGGAGGGACCTATGTTCCAGGTCCAACATGTGGCCTCGGAGCTCGAACACCAAGGCCAGGTGCTCGTTACTGAGGAGAGAACCATGCATACTGCCACCCAAGCCACTAGGAAGAGCAGTCTTTCGTTCCAACGCCTCACCAATGCCGACCACAAGCTCCCTCTGCACCGCTTCAGTCTCTACATTCACAATCTTCTTGGCCTCTGTTGCTTGCAGGTCGCTCGGCCAGGGAGTTTCTTCTATAATGTAGCCAGGGAGCTCGTCTTCCCTGGCCGAGATGCAACTGGTGCCCTCCTTGCTAAGCGTCCCCAAGGCGCGGGGCTTCTCAACGAACGACAAGTCCCCAATTGACAGGTCCTCCTCCATGACGCAAATTGGAAACAGTTCCACGTTCTCGGTCTCGGCCATGACTGCCCTGCTGCAACCTATGCCCTGCTCAACAATAGTGTCGAGAAACGCCCTCCTCTCGGCCCGAGCCTTCCTCTTGAGAATGGAAGACGCCAAAGCCAGAGCACGCTCAAGTTTCTCCTTCCGTCGCCTCTGCGCTCTGTGTGCGTCCCAAGCTGAACCCCGGCGAGGCCTTCCTCTCTTTCTCGCCATAAGACCCAAGCAGATGCCAATTGAATGCAGAGCTAAGCTAAAAGTCCAGGACGAGAGCGGTTGTAGGTGAAGAAAGAATGCAAACCGACTTTGTCGTGCCACACAAAGAAACCTACAGCCCTGGAAATTCTTCTTAGAGTACAGAGAAAAGGTGGTAAACAACTAGAGCGTAGCCACAGCAGGAGCAATCCCTTGCTGCTCGGGCTCAAAAGAAAACTCATAATCAAACCGCAGATACCTTCGTCCTTCCATATCCTCTATTAATCCAAGTGCGCAGGGGGTGTTAATGGTCGCGCGGGGGAGGAGTACCTCCGTCGCATGGCCTTTGCTATGGCCGTCCACCATCGTAAATGTTGATGTGTGGGTGGCGGCCATCAGCATTTAAACCAGAGCCGAGTGTTAATCCTTGTGTCACCGCCACTAAGTCGCGTGTCACCCCATCCGGGGTTTTCTCTATATATATAAAGCTGATGTAAATTTATTTTAAGATATTGAGATGATTTGTTTATGGAGAACATTGAAATATTTTTTTATTAATATTTTTAAATGGAACTTGTTAATTCCATGTTGAGCATGGAATGAATTACACAACTCTTTCATATTGAACTATATAAAGCACCTTTATGTAAAATAAAATTATTTTAAGATATTAAGATATTTTGTTTATAAACATTGAAATAGTTATTTATTTATATTTTTTAAATGCTACTTACATGTTGACTACGCATCTCCCTCATATTAACCTATATAGAAAGTACTTTTTTACATAAAAATATTCCAAAGTTGAATTAGTATTAATTTTGAATAAAAAATTAAATGTGTAAATGGAGATTTAAGTTTAATATTTCATAATTAAAAATTTTGAATAAGAAATTATTTAAATAAAAATTAAATTATTAATTTTAAAATTTA
>SNQJ01S0088244.1:13420-27912 GCA_010110895.2 Picea sitchensis
ATAAGAACAAATTCTCACGAGTTCCATAGTGAAACTAGGTGTTGGTCAATTCCTATAATGCCATGGGATGAAAGAGTGTGTCACCTTTGTGACACTAAGAAGTTTGAAGATAAAAAACACTTTCTCTTAGATTGTCCAGCCTATACACATATTAGATCTCATTTTCAAAATATTTTTCACACTACCAACCTTCTTAACTTCTTTAATTCAACAAAACTATGGTGATATTGGAAAGCTTCTCTTAATGCTTTTCAAGCACAGAAACAAAATTATCAAGAATCACAAGTAATAACTTAACCTTTTAAGGTTTGATAGAAAAATTCGGTCTTAGTGTACGTTAATCATCATCATCATCATATATATGATGATGATGATGATTAACATCCACTATCAGACCTTAAGATGGTAGAGGATTACTTGCAATTATTTAGATTTTTGTTTATGTGTTCTAAAAGTATTAAGAGAAGATTTCCAAGATCACCATAGTTTTGTTGAGTTAAAAGGTTAAGAAGGTCGGTACTCTTACAAATATTTTAAAATTGAGATCTAATGTGGGTATAGGCTCGACAATATAAGAGAAAATGGTTTCTCATCATCAACTTTCATAGTGTCACAAAGATGACAAACTCTTTCATCCCATGACGTTTTTTGAATTGACCAACGTTTAATTTCACTATGGAGATCCTAAGAATTTGTCCTTATCTTAGCAATGCTTATTTTCTTCTTTACACTTGTCAAAACAAAGAGATAATTTTGATCTTCTAGATTAGGCTTGATTACATCCTTATAGTACCTTAATTTTCTTTTTTCCTCTAGCTCTTTATCACACCACATTTTATCCTTAAATTTTGATTTCATGATATTTTTAATAATATCCTTATTGTCCAAAATGTTGTCTTCCATGATTTCTCAATATCTTGGCCAAGACTAGGCATCTTGATTCCATCCTTGCTTGAGTTGATGGTGGTTACAACTAGAATTTGAAGCAATTTTACGAAGCCTCTTGTATTCCATGTTGTTTAACTTGTTCTTATACATTAGGTATCTAGTCATAGTCGTGCTCTCAGTGGGGGGAATTCTTGACTCTAAGAGGAGGATGGGATAGGGCGTATTTACTTTAATTTTGAGATTATATGTTATAAGATTCTTTTGTATTTGTTATATTTGTCTCCAGTATTCGCGAGAGATACTACATCCCCAGACTTCCCTTACATAAAGAATAATTGATGTAAAAAGAGACTCAAATGGAAGTTTCTTCTTATCCCATATCCAAAGATCGAATAATTTACAGTTATTTTCAAGTCTATAATAAGATTTCCATCCCCCATTAATCCTTTTCTCAATGACATAATTCCAGTTGAGCGTGTTGTGAATATCGATTCTAAGATATTTGTATGAAGTCACTTCCTCAAAGATGTTGTTGTCATATATGAAGGTATTATAAGTGATCTTATTGTATTTAATGATCATTACCTTAGTATTTTCAGTATTAACAATCATACCCATATTGGAGCAAAAATCCTTGAGGATTATTAGTTGGTTTTTAAGATCGTGGAGACTCCTCTCCATAAGAACCATATCATCGACATAAAGAATAAGATTGATGACTATACTAGTGAGTCTAAGGCCGACACAACCTGCTTCTTCTAGAAAATCTTCTAACTTGTCAATGCATATGCCGAAAAGGGTAGGGGACAAGGGACAACCTTACTTGACTCCAATATTGCAGTTAATCTCTTTTGACCAGCCCTCGTGTTATTAAACTTGGCAATAAATTTCTCATACATCCTTATTGTAGCAACCCTCAACTTGAACAACACGTTTATCTCTTCCAACCTATTCTAAAGGTTTTTCCTAGGAACCGTGTCAAAATATTTTCTAAAGTCAACAAAACAACAAAAAATATTGGTTTTAGTATTGCAGAACTACTCTACAATGATCCTAAAGGTAACAAGATGGTCCACAGTTGAATGATGTTTCCTAAAATTGGCTTGGCCTTTAGCTCTTTTAGTGTGAATTTCTAGCCTAAGGATAATCTTCTTTTCTAAAATAATTCCATAAAGCTTGGCTAAAATAGGGCTAATCATAATGGTCTATAATTAGAGAGGATGTTTCTATCCCCATTTTTAAAAATAAAAACAATGAGGCTTTGAATCTAGGGTTTAGGGAAGCCCTATTTGACTGCTAAATTGAAGAGCTTGTGTATGTGAGGGATGAGAATAGGCCCTCTGATTTTAAAAGTTTTAGCTTGGTAGCCTTCAATGTCCTTAGCTTTCCCATTTGCAAGCCACTTAACCCCGAACTATATGCCATCCAAATAAAAAACTTCATCCTATGTAGGGACAGTAGAAATAGTGTTCATGGCATTATGGAACTCATATAGACTTTTAAGGTAGGAATTCTAGTTCCTTCAAGGAATCGTATTATTTTATTTAGTATTGCAGAAAATGATTTTCCTCCATAACTTCTTAGGATCCAACTTAGATAGCACTAGAAGTTTCTCTTTCCTTTTATTGATATAGTACATTTTTTTTCCTTTTAATTAGGGATTTGTATGTTTTGATCTTATTAAGTTTTAAGGACTCATTAGAAGCATCCCTAATGGATTTTTTAGCAATTTTACATTTTTAATCATGCCAAGGGTTGTTCATTCTATTATTCTTTTTATAGGACACCTCGAAAGAGAACTTGTTAATAGAAGTGGAAAGGGTAGTTGTAAAATTATGATAGAGGTCTTTAATGTTGTCCTTATAATTTAGGAGATGCAATTCACTATTTAAATCTTTTAAGAAAATGTCAACTTTACTTTTTTCAAAGTGCAATTGGCTTTGATTATCAGAATTTTCTTCAATGGTGCTCATGTGCATGGAAAATTTTAGATTTAGGGTTAAAGGTCTATTATGAGAGTTTGGTTCATGGTCACTTAAAAGGTCAAAAGTTACTATTTGGTTGGAAACAAGGATATCTTATTTCACATAATCTATGACACTACCACCTAGCCCATGAATACAAGTCATCTAGTCGGAGTTCAACCACTTCATTACTCTATTGCAAAGTATTAGGTCTTGAGAGTTGTAGAGCTTTACTAACTGAGTACCAAACAATTCTAGATTATGAAAACATTTTTTTAATTGATATTAATGATATTAATTATTATCTCTAAATCAACTTTTACTTATTAAACTTTTAAAAATTTTAAAATAATTGTATAATAATAATAATAATAATAATAATAATAATAATAATAATAATTAAATCTCTTTAATTTTCACACCTTACTAAATTATAAATATATTTTGAATTAAAATTGAATCAAAATAATAAGTGACTCACCTGCAAAAAAAAGTTTAAAACTCCAAAAAATCACCAAGAGTAACCCCAGAGATCATTCCCGTAAAAAGGTCCAAAACTGTAGATAATGTTTGAAATGAAATGTTTCCTTCAAAACTACAGAGATATAATGTTCAAAATAAAATATCTCTTTCAAAACTACATAGAAATATTATTCTCAATCAAAACTTAGGAGGAAATTTATAATGTTATAAACACAAATTTTTTGTTAAAAATATAAAAAATATAATTAAAAATATAACATTTGTCCTTTTAGTATATATACAATTCTAAGAATTATATGAGATTAGAAAATTTCTAAAACATTAAATTTTTGTCATTCCATTAATAATAAAAAAAATAACACATTTCCATACATTCAACTTAATATTTTTTTTTATGAAATTTGAAAAATTTAATTTAATTATTATGAAAAGGCACTTATGATACTAAATCATTTATACAAAATAATGATGAAAACCCATTATTGATAAAATATATTCTCACTATAATTATCAAACATAAACATATATATTTTTTATGAAATTCAAAAGTATTGATTTAATTATTATGAAGAGGCACTTAATTATATTAATCTATTTGTACAAAGAAAATATTGATAAAAACTAATTATTAATAAATGTACAAGATATTGATAGAAACCAATTACTAATAAAATATAACATCCTCAAAATTATCAAACATAAACACATATAGTTTATTATACACTTTTTATATATAAAATGTTGTCTTTTTGAATGGGTAAAAATATGAAACTAAATACCATATTCATAACATATAATAGAATTTACTAATGTAACATATAATAGAATTTACTAATGGAAAGCCATTATTATAATGAAAACAACTTTCTTAATATTATGTAGTTTATTTATTTATTTACCATATTATATTTAAAAAATCAACCTATTCATACCATTTTGATTGTCTTTCAATGTTTGGAGATCATATATATTTTTTCAAAACGTGGTTAGGTTAACTATTTAGAATTATTTTCTCAAATTATTCTAAAAGCTAAAAGATGGATACTCCTCTCCTCTCAATACAAAAATATGTGAAGCATCCAAATCCAAGATAAAAATGATCAAATCTTGGTGATATGCACCAAGTCACAAGGATGTGACTTGATGGATGTCCTCCAGTGCAGTTTCCAACCAACGGGAAATGTAGACAGTAAGCATGACTTGTCGGAGCCAGGCGGGGCGTTTTTCTGTTTCACCTTTCGACGGGCTGGAAGAGTCGGGCGGCGTCTGCGACGTAACAAATCATTAATATGAGCCTTTTCCACATCAAAAAGTTACTTTGTTTAGTTTTAATTTTAAAATGGATTGGTAGACTAAGAAATGTTGGAATTTATTCCTGAAAGAAGGGGTTTTGGATCGTGAAGTTCGGAGAAACAAGCAAAGATTAGGTTTAACATAGATGGATTAGGTTTAACATCCCATCTTGGTGGAACCCACCATTTTAATTTTTAATTTATTAATATTTGGTTGTGGAACTTATCAATTTAATTTATTAATATTTGAAAGTAATTTAATTTTNAAGCAAAGATTAGGTTTAACATAGATGGATTAGGTTTAACATCCCATCTTGGTGGAACCCACCATTTTAATTTTTAATTTATTAATATTTGGTTGTGGAACTTATCAATTTAATTTATTAATATTTGAAAGTAATTTAATTTTAAATTGATTAAATATTTTTTTAAATTTTATTTCTTCATAAATTGTATTTATTTAATTATTTTTTTAAAACTAAAATGAATAAAACTAAAAATTAAATTCATTTTAATTCCTAATTTAATCCATTTTAATTCCTAATTTAATCAAACACTTACATATATTGAAAACAAAATTTATCTTTTAATTTATTAAATGTTTTTAAGATTCCGATTAATCTCCACCTTTTCGAAATCGGAAAGTCACTTTGTTTAATTTTAGTAGACTATGAAATGTTGCAATTTACTGGGCATGGAAAGGTGTGTTTTGTTTTTTAGAAGGGACTCAGGATCGCGATGGTGTAGTTTCATCATTATTCCCCACATGGTGAAAATCAGATAGAGGAATAAGGGAAACGTCGCTGCGCATGGAGGAATGGCGTCATTCTTCCAAACGAAAATGGAATAAAAATGATTTGAGATAATATTCAAAAGAAATGCAAACGGAACTAAGTATGACAAATTATATACATATATAAAACATAAAACATAACTCATATATTCAAATAAATATAAAAGTAAAATTCGCAGGTGACAGGTGGAATGCAAAGGTTGACAGGTGGAGTTAGGGCATGTAGGGAACTATTAATTCCTATCGCGAGTCTCCCTTCCCTCCAGACTGAATGATCCACACTCATCGTGGATTAATGGCAATGCACTCGACACTTCAAGGAAGCTTGATGCAGCCTTGCGCGAATCAGGCTCGACATACCAACCAAGGTACCTGCACCAGGCTAGCAATCACCTCGGCCTTCATGGCTCTCGCCCAGGTCAATTCGCCAAGCACTATGAAGGCCTGCGCTCTGGAATGTTCTCCCATTCTGTCCCTGCCTTGTGCCCAACTGTTCCTTGACTTTCTCTTTTCCTTCTGCTTGATAGTTTCCTCACTCTCCCATTTCATTTTCTCCTTGCGCTTGATTATTTGGCCGTCCACGGTCATTCCTCCATTTTTTATTCAACCCAATCCTCACCTAAATGCTCAGACCATGCCTAGAGAGAGGAGCAAGTCCAGAAAAGGTTCGTTGTGATACAATGCTCTTACCAGACGCAACAGACTCCCCCCCTCTCAGCTAGGCCTCATCATTACCAGTCATCTTGACCAACGCCATATTCGGCCTCGGCAACCCCGATCGCCTACACTTGATCCCACTAATGATCCTGAAAGTTGCTCAATCAAGGAGGAAACTCTCCCTCTTGATAATTTCACCCCTCCAGTTAGCCTTTTCCCAAGAATCCCTTCCCCCAACACCCCTACCCTAGACCATTTTTATGGCACTGTAGAATGCTTGGTGGAGGAAGAAATTCCTCCTAGCTCGCAAGTGGCTCCTCCAACGACAACAATGGTAGTTGTGACATCCCTAAAAATAAATTATTTTTAAGTTGGAAATTTCTTAGGAAATTAATTTCTATTTTTGGCAAATTCAAAATTGAAATTTTTTTGCCATTTATGGAAATTTTGAATTTCAAATTTGGTTAATCTAATTAATGATTATGACTGTTGGGTGGATAACATGTTGGAACTACCTCAGGGTTGATTGTTACAAGTGGAAAATCCAGAATTTGGCCATGGGCAGTCCGTGAAAAATCAGGAATTTGGAAAGCTGCAAAAATTCCCAGGAAGGAAAAAGGCCTAGGCACTTTTGCTTTTGGATATATAGCATATGTGAGGAGGCAGGACGCTACCTATTATGCTGGGGGAAATTATTGATTTCTTGTTGTTATGAACACTACTTTCTGAGTGTGAGGCAAGGATAAGAATGCTGAAACTGAAAAGAATTTGTTGAGGAGGAGTTCCAAGTTAGCCCTCATGGATTCATGGTCAGGCTAGGGGGTGAACAGGGCAAGTGATTTGGCTGCGCTATTCTAAGCTTGGGAGGAACGTGGTTGTTCCATTTTTCTTTCAACGTACTGGTTCAGATATGTTATTCTATCCCTTGTCTGGATGAATGTTATATAGTTAAATATCTGATATAATGAATCCGTTAATTCTGAATCGAAGTAATACTATGGACGAAAGATCGAATTGAATGCCATTGAATTTAAGAATTGACAAAATGTCTCTAAACTAGTCTTGAATGGATTATATCTGTTGTGTCTTATTACTGAGTGAATGTTAATTTCCGTATGATACTAGTTGAAAGAATTGCCTGGTCAAGCTTCTAGAAGTATGGTTCTGTGAGTTAGATTACTGTTGTAATGAAATACACTGTAGGTGAAAAACCTCTCAACTAAATTGTAATCACAACTTAAGAATTATCTATGTACACAATGTAAATGAAATTGAATAGTGTAGCCATGTATACATAGGCGTATGCCTACATTCCTGTAAGTAAATTTATATAGAGAAAAACATAGTAATTAATTGAGATTTTTCTTTCATGTACATGATAAATCGAAACAAGGAGAAACTCTATATATGTATGGAATAGAAATAAAATATACATTTGTATCCTGCTGAAGGAAAATACAGAGTCACAGTATTCACAAAATATCGAAGTAAGGTAAGACAACATTGCAGGCTCATATAGAGTAATAGATACCTATATGATATATATATATATATATATACACAAAAATTTTATATTCTAGTTTCCTTTCACTTGAGATTCGATTTCCAAAAGAAAATGTAGACCTTTCGAAATATATAAGTTCAATCCCATACAATGTGTGACTGTAAGTTTGGACTGTAGAGACAATAGATACCAAAATGCAATATAAGACAACAGTTTAACTACGCCTTAGTAGAATTTTTTCTGGAATACATAATGACAGAAAAAAATGGATCACACGCAAATCCGAGATGAGAAATGAGATCCAAGAAAGTATCAAGACAATATAATACGTTCAAGCAGACGTGGTGACATTTGTTATAAAAGTCTTTCCTTTCATAAACATTATAGGTATAATCGACTTTAAACAATTTAAGTATAGGAAGGGGGCAGGATGGCGTTAATATTCGAATAAAATCATTAAAATAGTCATTGTATTATTTCAAATAGAGAGGAGGAAAGGCCTTGTATCTCCTCTTCAAAGGATTTATTACATATATCAACTAGACCAGAAAATCAAGAGGAAATCCAAGCCTTATATGGTTACTGTGTATTAAATCTAACAGTGGAATACATTACCAAAATTTTGGAATTTCTCTTTATCCAACCACTAGAGGAAGTCGAGCAAATCTATACATAATATCATTAAATCTAGGTTGAAAACCGTGGCCTTCACTATTTGAACTCCGAAAGAGTTTACAAAGGGAACTCAAATACCTTTCACGCAGGGAGTGTCCAGAATTCGGACTGTTCCATTACACCAACCCTAAAAAAGAAAACAAGGGAACTTCCATTAGGTCCTACCTAGTAGATATAAGAATTCATAGTAGAGATCTAGAATTTGATTACCAACGTAATCTATTTAAATAGCATGCAATTATATGTTATACTTAACTCAGGCGTGTAGAGTAGGCTGACCCTCCTCTGCGCATGCTTGAATATGTCATCCATGATCACAGAAGGGGTGGAAGAGGCAAGGTCCACCTGACGGGTACCCTCACAACAAAGGGGCCTATCATTAATGTTGGTACCAATCACATAATCATTGGTTTATGAAATGAAATCAACAGTGCTAATATTTAACAAATAAATTTTGTAAAACATACTGTGCAAATAGGCCGAGGGCACATTGTCAAACAATTACACACAGAACAAGAGCTACACGAAAATATTGAGTTTAAACACTTCCCGAACCGATTATGTCTATTACAAAGGACAATTATAAATCAACGATAAGTGCAGAGTTAATATACTATTAAATTCAAATGGAGTAACTTACACACAGACCTGGTAATGACAGAGGAAAACCTAATTATTACAAGAAGCTCCACAAACTCAAATGTCTATGCCGTGAGTATTCTGGGGTAGTGACTTTTCGAAAACACAAAGAATTACATTTCCTTTAACATACCAGACAAGAAGGCAAAACCTTACAAAGACATTATCTGCGCGAGTAACAGTTAAGGATTTATTGATGACTACAGAAGGAAGGATTCATTCTTTATAAAGAATAAGAAAGAACTTGAAACGTGTTTTCTATACTTAATGAAAATAAATTAACTCTAGACTAAGACTACGCGTAACCTCCCGAAAGGTTTAATATGAAACCTCTACATATACCAGGAAAGAGAACATAAGAAATAGCGACAACCGGGACATAAAACCCTAGGATTGAATTTACCCATAAAACGTTGCAGGTGTAAATTCCCTAAGTTAGGACAAGGTATTGGTATGCTGAGACTTCTCAAGAAGTTAGAAAATAAATCTACAGTAAGCATCTTCTTATTCAGAAATGGGACGCAGTGTAGGAAAGTTACTAAGAATAATGATAATAGGAGATTTAAGTAAAAACAAGTAAGATTGAAACGAGGGTTCACCCACTGTAATAAAAAACCAAACCTCATTTAATAACCAGAACACAGTGTTAATGAAATCTTACTAGGGAGGGCGAATGGCGATGTTGTTCCACCGGGTAACGTTTTCCCCAAATCGATTGCCTGCTTCTGTGAGAAAATGATACACATAGCCTCCCGAAAGACTCCACAATGAAAACAACAAACACATTAAAACCCTAAGAGGAACCTTAAATACTCAGTTTAAATGTTGAAGGTACGAAGGGCGGTCTAGCCATGTGATGAGGGCAGAGTTGGCGTTACTGGAATGGGCGAAGATCCAGGTGAGAGCATCGTAACTCGCACACATAGGACTGCCATTAAACAATAGATGCAGATTCTTAACTCCCTTCTGACATTAGACCACTCTTTCACATCAATCAATTCGCGAAGTAAATGAATCCCTCCATTTCTCGATGAGTTGGAACTCGTACACTTCAACTGCATTGTTACAGTTAGCTTATCGTTCAAGAGAAGGTTGGTTGGAACATCGTTTAGTTAAGTTGAAATTAACACAAGATCTCGTTACTCAAACTCTTCTAAGTAAAGGGATTGGAATATCACTAATCATGGATAATTCGTAAAGGAACCCATCTATGATTGGGACTATGTATATTGATGCTAAGCACATATCACTAAGCCACTTCTTTTCAACCGTGGGGTATAGATCCATCCCCGTGACTATATATATAAATATGGTAATTAAATATTCGTTCTCAAAGGACAAATTAAATAGTATTGCGTGCAAAACATAGGAATCTCTTGTTTAAAGAGAGACTAGGACTATAAGTCCTAAGTCTCATCTACTGTATATATATGTATGTATATAAGTGAGTAGGTTAGAGACTAAAGGGAAATTACTAGAACCCTTGGTGAATTAGACGTATAAGTTTCTATCTAAAGTAAGATAGACAGGTATGGAAATGACGTCATGTGGTAGGACGAGCTTAAGTTATGTCATAGAAAATTATAACAGGAACAAAGATTTCTTCCCTTTATCGAGAAACATATAAAATGAAATTGGAGATTAATTCCTCATAGATTTTTTATTTTTATGGAAAATTTGAGGTACAATACTGTAGCAGTGGATGCGGATTTGGAGATGAACGCAGATCTGATGGAGGAGACGCCTTTTCCCACCCTAATTCAACTTCCAGACGAGCACCTTCAGCTCATTTTCGAGCTACGGTAGAAAATGGACGACCATGCTCACATTCAACAACTTCTGAGACATCGTGTGGATCTCATGTTCGACGCGATGACAAAAGATCCTGCAAGTAAATAGTGCCCAACATGCGGCCATAAATTTGTCCCAACCTACAATGCCCATGGCTGGCCAAGCTCGAGCTCGCACTTGGACTAGCTCCCCCAAGTTAATGTTTTTTCTTTTGGTTTAGTCAATTACGTAGAGAACAAGGTTCTCTATAAAGCATTGTATGGTAGTCGGCCATGGCTACTTCTTAGTTTATCACTGTGATATTTTTTGCTAGTTACACATTCTTATTGTCATGTCCAAAGAGTTACAACTGCACTTGAATTTTGATAGCCACCTGTCGTGGTTTCCCAACTGTGGTAGGGCAAGCGACAAACTCCAAATTTTATAATGCCACATTTATTTGTGAATATCAATACATAATTACTTTTATTTACACACACACATATAATTTTTTTAATAAAATAAATTTATTTTTTCAATAGTTTTTTGGTTTTCTTTACAATATTAAAAGATAATAATTTTATCTAAGTTCTATATTATCCAAGTCTCTAAACAATTGATGGTCTCATCATGGTATCACGAATTATTGACTCTATAGAACTCAAAAGTAAGATCTCTACCATATCTTAATATTCAAAATAAAGGAACCTATAATGTAGTTCATACATAATTCAAATGAGATGTAACACAGTTCTTGAAGTATTTTATTTATTCTTCCATTATGAGCATTGAATAAAATAGTGCTAATGAAAAAAGTGTGTTCATGAAATTATAGAGATAAGGATAAGTCAATATTTTATGTTCAATAAGATTTATGTGGTGAGGGTTTTGAGTCAAGTTTGGAAAAACCACAGTTTCGTGGATGGATTGTCAACGTTTCGGATCCATATCAGGATCCATCTTTAGGGAAAGAAGCCTGGGTTATGATTTAAGAGAGACTTTTCATATAAATGCTAAATGGAGAGTGGAGAGCTTGAATTTTGGCTTCGTCTTGTGTTCAATCTGTGCAAATTTTGGTAGACCATTCCTATTCCTACAGTTTTTTAGAAAATCTCGGCTTCATCTTGTGCTCAATATGCACAATATTGTTTATGAACTTGTGCTCACTTTATGTCAAAGTTCAGTGATGATTTAATATATGCACTTACTTAAGTGTTGGATGCTCTATTAAGTGTAGTGATAATTTAATGTATGAACTTACTTAATTGTTGAATGCTTTATTGGACCTTACTTTTTGAGTCTTAAATGGAGAAAAAATATTACATGTGGAATGCAATAGAATGGCTTGGAATGAATTTGAATTTTTTATTATGCCAATGTTTGTGGAACATATTGGATTGTTTATTGATCATATTTGATTAAAAAATATTTGTTTATGCTTTTATGTCTCATACTTGGTGCATTTGGTTAAGGTCACATTTATTTTTCTAAAGAGTTCTATGAAATTTGGGAAAATGCCTCCACAACAACTTGATATAATAAAGAGATAGATGGATTTTCTTAACAAATAAGCTATCCACTCATAAGGGGTGTGAGGGAGGGGAGACGAAGGGAATCAATACTCCGAGATTGATGGGATGGAGGAATTAGAAGCTATAAATGACAACCCTAGTTGGCAGGTAAACCACAGGAGTGAAGTAATGGGGACAGCAAGTATGAGTGTTGGCGGGAAGATTCTCCCCCCCCCGATACTCGCAAGAGGGAAGGTTCATGATGGTCAATAGTCTAGAAGTTTTTTAGGTATTAATGGTTAGGGCCAATATAATTTTAAACTCTCAGCACGACACATACACTTCAACAACCACAATAAATGGTGGGGAGGAAAGGAACCCTCTCCCCGAGGTCCCACACGCTCCTCACCAGGTGTTATCAAATGGGTGGAGTACGAAGAAATGTGACGAAGGAGGGACTACTCTGCATCCATATCCTCGAGTTAAATGATATTTAATAAGGTAGAGAGTAAAGTTCCTACTACTCTATCTTAGATGGAAAGAGGCATTTGTAAAAATTGTTTGGAAAATTTTGCAGGGTGGTGCAATCATAATCCCCTGCAAAACTAGGAGAGGGAAGTGGAAAATTACATGGAAATCCCAAAAGAAGGGGGGGTTGAGACCATCCCACAATCAGAGCATCTGCGAATTCGACATATAATCTATTGGGGGACATGAGAAGCTATGGATCCACGACAAAGGTATTCACATGGTTATCGTCGTGGAGCTCACTCTCCCCTAGCTTCATCCTCTGGCCAAACTGAAAATGAAGTCCCTTATTCACGAATCTAATGAAAAACCTTCACGAAAGCTCACTCTTTCTTCACCACCATTCCGTCGAGGCTCCAAGACCATGTAGAAGAAGAAGAGGCTATTTACCAGCAACAAATATCTATGCATATGGAACAGGACGTTGAAGGAGCCTCAATTAGTTGTGATCCGAATGTAGGAACGTAGAGGTCAAGGGATACAAAATACCAGAAGACAATCGAAGTGTATTGGCACATTAAGAACCCCTTAGGTCAAATTCTCCAGACAAGGGAGGAGGCTCATAACAAAATGTATCTACAAGTGGATGGTCTTCACCTGATGATGCATGAATTTTTGGTCTGTGTGCCTCCGACAAGCACAATGGTGACCCCTTCAGTTGCATGGAACACAATGAATTCAGCCTTGGAGCAGACTCAGGACAGATTAGTGATGCTGCCAGGTCCTTGATTTTAGGTCTCAGTTTCAATTATTTTTATGAGCTATCTTAGAAGATCTGGTCCAAGCGCTAGTAGAAAGAAAGATGTAGGTTGTTTTTTTATTTTTCTAGAACTAAAGACTATGTTTAAAAACTTTGGATATACAGTTTAGTCTGATAAATTTTACCTTTGCTATTGGTATGGTTTACCTAGTGGCAAACCAATAGCAAAGGAGGAAGGCATGTTTGATATTTTGATATTTTGATAGATTTATAGAATTTAAGTATTGCGAGCTTAAAAAAAAAAGATGCTGTCATTTTTTTACAAAAAAGTAAAAGAAGTGCGTAAGCCACAAATTTGAACACACAAACCACAAAATATCATATTTTGCATTAGCATGTGACAATTATCTATTACATATATGAGTGGATTTTGTCAATTGATCTTGATAAAAAATCAAGGCCTCACTTCTAGCATTATATTCATCCACCTAGCAACCTTATCACTACCAACATTATTCTTATCCTTATAGCTATACATGGCTCATCAACATATTAATCTTGTCCACACCCATAACTTGGTCGCAAGAACTTTAAAATTAACATAGACTTCCCCTTTCAATTGAAGAATTATCTCCTATGATTAGTATACATGTACATCTCACCACCCAATACCTACCAAGGTAGTTTATTCCACAACTTGATATCGCATCCTCTCTATCCATGTGAGAAATTACTTAACTTCACTTTATGATCATGCATTATTGTGATAAAAATACATACTTAAATAACATTGCTTACAAAAACATGAAGATAACAACCTTATATATTAAGTAAAACCAATCAATCACCCCATACTTTTTAAAACAACATATACCCAATTTAAAACATTTCAAATCAAATACAACAAACATTCTAAATGATTTACAACATCCTAGTATTATTCCTTTCTCCACATCATATACCCAAAATATAGGTTTATTTACAAATGAGGACCAATGTTACCAATAAATTAAATGAATTAAATCTTATTTCCTTTATTTTCGAATTTTATTTAGATGCGACCAATTTTTTTTTTTTTTTGTAAATAC
>SNQJ01S0088244.1:30021-44002 GCA_010110895.2 Picea sitchensis
TGTTAGATAGTTGTGGCACTTTTTTGACCCACCTTTTATATGAGTAAGAAATAGGTTATAGGAGTAATAACAATTTCCCTTGGTACTTTTATGTTTTGTTTTTTTTTCTGGTCCACTTTTTATTGGTAAGTATTTTTCTTCTGAACGAACTCAGTTTTAGTTGGTGGTCATTTAAATTCATCTTCATCTCACTGTTAGCAAAGACTCTATGCTTGTGGGTTCACTTTTCATAGTTTGTGGTTTTTTGTATTTATTATTGTCGAGAACACAATCAAGAATGTTCATGAATCAAATAGTCATAGGTCTAGGAGTAGAGTCGCAACTAGGCCTTCTCCCTCTAGGAGGGAATCCCTTAGGTTCGACATAGGGGTAGAGAGAGAGAGGAAGATCATGCCAGACACCCCTTTCATCTTCTCACCCATCCTAACACACAAAAAAATATTGAGGAGCTTGTGAATTAGGCTAGGAAGAAATGATTACAGACTCCAAAGCACCAAATCAAGAATGAATTTCAAGGTTGAGTTTTTGATTATAGCTTTTCAAGATCAAGAGATGCTGGAAAGTTTTGGATAGACCAATAGAGTTTTACTAGCTCACCAAAACTCTCATTTCTTTATTAATGGAGGACACATAACTTAAGAAGTTTGAATATTTGGATAGGCTTAGATGACTAGATGTCAATTTCAATATCCTATGCAGGGTGGATTTTGAGCTTAGTTTCAAGGTGAAAGACTGGGACATAGCCAATGAGGATGAAACAGTTGAGGTGGGAGATTTTTTAGGATCCCTAGGAGCTAGCTGCAATCCAATTACCATGGAAAAATATGGGAAATGAGACAAAGGACAAAGCCAAGATGCATGATATTTCAAGCCAATCAAACCCAATGCAGCCACCTCCTAATTAAGCATGCTAACTTTTGTTAATTTCAAGTTTTACTTGTCATCTTTATGGTTTTTCAATACATTGTTGTGTATATAAGATCTTACGTTATAAGAAACACATGGAATTTCTAAGTATAGTGATGCTCTTTAGAGGTAATGCATACATGTAAAAATAAACATATAAATATTGATTATTGCACAGAAAAGCTTTTCTTAAAAGATATAGAAATATAACATGAATGTTTATAAATTGTATTTTTAACTTTATATAAGATTTAAAATTTTTAATTTAAAATATGTAAACCATTAAATTTTCATCATTCTATTAATAAAAAAATGTGATAGATCTTCATAAATTTACCTTGTATTTTTTAAACTTAAAGCCTTGATGTAATTATTTTGAAGGAGTATCCAATCATGATGAATAATTTTTTTTTAAGAGTATGTTAAGAAAAACCCATATTACTAATAAAATATATTTTCCTAAAATTATTCAACACATATATATAGATTTTTATATTATTTACTAATAAAATATTTTTTTTTTCTAATAATTATCAAACATAAATACATATATTTTAGTAAATATTTTTATATTATAAATAATATCTTTATTGTTTTATAAAAAAAACAATGACAAAATATGAGAATAGATGCTATGTTCATTAAAAAAATATTTTAACATAATAAAATGTCGTAAACGAACATCATCTTCTTAATAAAAACCCTTTCATTTTTAATAATATTGTTGAAATTGTAACTTATTTATTTATTTACTAGAATACATTTAAAAAAATAACTTAATGATATTACTTAGATTGTATTTTCATTCTTTGAAAAATAAATATATTTTTCATAAAAGTCACTATGTTGTTTATACTTTTTCTCAAATTACCTAAAAGTTGGAGACACCTTTTAATATGATTTTTATCTTATGATCTTTTTAAAATGAATGTTGTTTATACTTTTTCTCAAATTACCTAAAAGTTAGAGACACCTTTTAATATGATTTTTATCTTATGATCTTTTTAAAATGAAATGGAAATGTAAAGTTTTTATGGTTTAAAAAAATTGCATAAAATAATGAAATGACCTAAAAGTTGGAGACACCTTTTAATATGATTTTTATCTTATGATATTTTTAAAATGAAATGGAAATGTAAGGTTTTTATGGTTTAAAAAAATTGCATAAAATAATGAAATGGAAATGTAAAGTTTTTATGGTTTAAAAAAATTGCATAAAAATAAATTTATGTTGAATTTATTATAATATTTATTATTATTATTATTATTTTTAAATAATTTAGAAATGTTAATATTACAAATTATAGATATCATTCTTACTCTTATTATTGAACTTGAAGTTCACTTACAAAATAAAATAATTAAAAATTTGATTTATTTTAGAATTTTGTTTCTATACAACGAAGATTTAGATCATTAACAAAGTTTGAAGTGTACTCATGCGGGTTTCTCTATTAAATATTATTAGGGATGGGACAAAGTGGTGAGGGTGGTCTCATAAGGATAACAAATAACTCATTTTATTGATGGACTTTCGACTGTGGACCCGACACCAACACAAAGGTAGAATTGTTGGGGCGCAATTTTGCATTTGGTTACTAAGTTAAATATAATTAAGTTAAAGTTGATATTCAAATAGTTTACTTCTTATTAATATTTTATTAAAATTGTCTTCAGTATTAAGCAATGAAAGTAATATACATCTCTTTCATTGTAAAAGTGTTTTTTAGAATACTATTTTTTTTTTACTTTTGCTATATATATAAAGATGATATTAAAATATTTTAATCAACATGGAAATTGAAATATTTTTTTAAGTGACACATGTCAACTCTATAGTAAGTATTGAAGAAAATACCCATCTTCCTCATAATCCTAAGTGGAAAGCACCTATCAACTTAATAAGAGTTTTAATTATTTTTTCTCTCTCTCTTTATATACAAAATTATTTGACTGATATATTTTGTTTATGGTTCATCTAGATATTTTCTTGTTATTAATATTTTTTAAATGTCACCTGCCAATTCCATGTTGAATACATAAACAATTACACATCTCACTCATATTGAGCATTAAGATTTTAATTAATAACTAGAAGACATTGAAATACTTTTTTTATTAATATTTTTTTAAATGGCACATGTCAACTCTACACACACTAAGTTGATATGAAAATATTGTAAAATAATGTCTCTAAAACCTTTTTAAAATAAATTGATAAATAAAAACATGAGACATATTAATCCTATTCATAACACTTCAAAGTACTCTTCTATATCTTATTTTTGCTTGATAATTTTCTTTGCAAATATTTTAATGAATCCATATACATAGTCTAAGGTTTCACATGTAATAGTCTTAATTTTGTTTGGATAAGACAATAAATTTTTTGATAGTGTTTAGATCTATTCATGCAGATACAACCATGCCACCTTGTTTGGTTCTAGATAAAACTCAATTTTCTATATCTTACCTTTATATCTTGCATACATAAAATTTGAAAATTACCGTACATAGATATCACAATTGAAAATCTAACAACAAATTTTATACTTAAAACTATTTTAATTCTTATATAAGACAATATTATTCTATTAGAATTAAATATTTTGTAAAAGATTTATCCAAAAAATATTAAGTAAACACATAATAATTATTTACCACCTCTTTGCACAACCACAACATTATGGTGGAAGGAGGAGTAATAACGATAAAGGAGGAGTAATCACGATCGGTTATAACCGTAGAAGGAAGGAGTAATAAAGCTCACGCATCCACTAATTTTCCCTCATAAATATTAGGAATTTACCATTATGGTTTTATTAAATAATTGAATAAATATTAGATAAAATAATCCTCAAGCATTGAATGAAACACACAGACCACTATGGTTTTATTAAATAATTGAATAAATATTAGATAAAATAATCCTCAAGCATTGAATGAAACACACATACCATTAAAAGTAGAGAATGAAGTAAATGGTGTTACAGTAATTTTTTAATATGATAAAGTAAATGTTAAAAAGTAAATAGGTTAACTGATGCATTTAAAAATACAAGAAAGTTATGAAGAGTAAATCACATTCATTGATTTGGGAGGACGATCAAGAATATGCTAACATCTTCAATTTTTAACCATCAAATTATAATTTTAGATTGAAAAGTGATTAATTGTGCCCATTTCCAATTAATGTATATCTTTAAACATAAATATTTAATAATTTTTAAATTATTATTTTTTTTTTGTCTTTAACCCTTTATCTTCTCAAATAATTTTTAAGATATAATATGTGGTGTGTGAAATAATGGAAAATATATAAAATTATGCTCAACAAAGTTATTCAAACTTTAGGTTTCATTTTCTTGATATGAAAAAGTTCCATTTTCAATATAGTGTTCTCCTAAGTTCACTAGTTTTCATTCTTGAATGCTTTCATTATCTTAATTTTATTTATGATAATATAAATTTATCTTAAATAAACAAAACATTATTAAAATTTGAGAAATTAAATATTTGAAATTAAAATGTTTAATTTTATTTATGAATAAATATTACAATTTGAGTGAAAAAATTATTTACGAACACCCATCATGACTGGGCTGTCTTTATAAACATTATAAGAGAAACATGTATTTAATAATGAATGATATGACTTAATCTAATAAGTTTTCCCAAAAACACTCTCTCCATCACATCTTCTATAACTTCAAAATGATTAGAAAATATATAGGACACTCACCTTGCAATTACCACATGACTAATAACTTGTAACATGAAAAAGATTATGCTTAAATTCTCTATGCACTATCATATTTAATTTTTGGAATTGAACTATCTTGTGTCTTTAAACAATGCACAAATAATACATTATTAAAAGTTTTAAATGTTTCTTCACAAATAATACATTATTAAAAGTTTTAAATGTTTCTTTTTCACTTTGAATGATATATAATTATTACAATAAAACATTTCAAAAAACAATTTTAAATATTTATTTTTTGGAATTCAACTATCACTTTTATTGTGCCTTTAAACAATATACAAATAATACATTATTAAAAGGTTTTTTTTTTTTAAACTTTGAATTATATATAATTATTATATTAAAACATTTAAAAAAAAACTTATATATAATTAACTTTGCTGCTAATTTTACTTGTTTAAATTCTTACTAATCTCTTTTAGTTAAAAACTTATTTGTTTAAATTCTTACTTTTTACTAATCTTTTTTAGTTAAAAACTTATTTGTTTAAATTCTTACTCATCTCTTTTACTTTTTTTTTTTGTTTGTTTGGCCTGAGCCACACCAACCCTTAACATGGTTGATTTTTTTGTCCCCCCAGGTTTCGAACCGGTAACTTTAACATCATGGAATGGCTTAACAACACACTCCGTCACCGACTGTCCTACACCTCGGGGACACTCATCTCTTTTACTTACTTGAAGTTCACTTTAAGAAATAAAAAATAAAATAAAATAAAATAAAATAACTAAAAATAATTTGATTTATTTTAGAAATTTACTACTATGAGACCAATGAGACCAACCAAGTTTTAGATGTTCAACAATGTGTAAAGTGTTCTCATGAAGGTTTCTCTACTAAATCTTATCGGCGATGGGAGAAACTATAGAAATACTTCTTATGGGTTAACTAAGGGAGACCAGTTTTACACAGTTTACATACCCAATACAATATTATTGACATTGCTTCTCGTTAACGGTAGTCACAATCTTAATTTGCGTAAGAGATTGATATAAACGACTCGGAACGAATGTTGCTCGATAACAACGGAGCAAGTTGGTAAGGAGATTTTGCACAGCAATCGGATTGTGGGCCTACATTACAGTTTCGAAGAGTCAGGCGTCGTTTGCGACGCAGCAGCGGATTAATCTCCACCTTTTCGAGATCGGAAAGTGATTTTGTTTAATTTTAGTATTAAATGGATTTGTAGACTATGAAATGTTGCAATTTACTGGTCATGGAAAGGCGTGTTTTGTTTTTCAGGACTGTGGATCGTGATGGTGCAGTTTCATGAACGGATATGGAATACAGATGACGTGAGATAATATTCAAAAGCAATGCAAACTGAATTAAGTATGACAAATTACATATATAAACAGTAAAGTTAAATAACTAAATGTTAAATTTATTTTAATTTCTAATTTAATCAAAGATTTACCTATATTTTCATTTTAATTTCTAATAAAATCAAAGATTTACATATATATTGAAACTAAAATTTAACTTTGAATTTATTAAATATTTATAAGATTCATTTTATTTTTTAAATTTATGAAAAATTAAATATATAAAAAATAAATTACGATATTTATTTATTTATTTTAATTATTATAAATTTTAAATTAAAAATATTAAAGATAAAGTTAAATTAATTTAATTTCTATCTTTTTTTCAATAGAAAATTAGTTCATTGTATTAATGAAAATATTATTTTTTACATCTTCAAGACCTCACAAGAGTTCATAGGAGTACTAGTACATACACCATGCTTAAAAAAAATACTATACACAGGGTGCAAAAAGAGATACAAAAACACAACAAAAAAACCCCAACAGAAACCAGAAAAGAAGCTAAACCAGTAGTAGCACGCTCTCAAAGGACCTCGAAGTGTTTACCCAACACCGTACACCCCTAAAGGACCTCAAAGTGTAAATCAACACTGCACGACCCTAGTTTGGACCTCAAAGCTCTGGTCCAAAACCTCTTCAAGCCAAGGAATGAGAGGACAAGAGTGTCAGAAAACCGAAGAGAAAACAAGGAATCGTCCACAACAAAATCCCCGAAGCCACCAACACCACAAAAATATGACACTATCATCCACCCAGAATCGAGCCCTCGAACACACGAAGGTTGTTCAGAGAGAAAACAAGGAGCCTCACCAGTTTAGGCAGCCTCAGGGACATGAATCATTTCAGAAACGTGGCTTCAAGTCTCCTTGATCCGGATTGTTTTCGGCACGAAATGAGAGCGGAGATATAATAAAGAAATGCACAGAGATATTGCAGATATTCAATAATATAACAGAAATGTATCAGAGATGCAACCATAAACACAGATATACAGTAATACATGAGATGAGATATAATAAAGAAATGCAATGAGATATATCAGATATCCAATAATATAATGTAAATGTAATGTAGATGCATATAAACATGTATATACGAAGAATACCACGCATTTCGCTTAATCAAAGAAATGCATGTAGGACTGTAAAATATGAGTGAAAGACTCGCTGAATGGTGGCAAAGCATTCTAAGAAGAGAGATGTGGATGCCACTTATTCGCAAGAAGATTATAATGAGGCTCTGGAGGTTTTATACACCGGGAATGCCAAAAGTCCTAGACATCCAAAACCTAACCCTAGAGGCTGAAGCGCCAAAAGTCATGTGGACCCTGTTTGGGTAAGTTAATTTCCACCTCCTGGTCGAACTTTTTGCATAATGCATCTCCGCTTTTAGGGCGGTACTGTTGGAAAGGTATCAGCTGAGAAAATTCCATTTTGGGGCTCAATCATGCCTTTTAATATAAATGACAATATCGATCCTGAAAAACCTTAATTTAATCCCTAAAAATGGCCCCGAAAGTAAAAACTGCTAAATAGTAAATTGCCAAAATGGTTTAAAATTGTTTTGAGCTATTTGAAAAAGTTGGCCTCTATATTCATCATTCTAGATCTAATCTCTTCTAGGGAAGTAAATGGTCTCCCATTGCGTTGAGAGCTCTCTGGGAGAGGGAAAAGCATTTGTTGAATTTGTATCTTTGTGAGTCGCTTTGTCTCCTGGAGTCACGTCAGCTTTAGTTTTAGGAAATCACAATAACCTCGTATCGGAAGGTTTGAACTTTTAACCAAATTGCTATTTTAGATGATCAAAGAAGAAGAGTTCTGCTTACGCGAACCTTAGACCCGCTTTTATGTTGGAGGAAGGTGCTTTATTGCCGCGGTGGTCAGTGATCCTTCTGTCACCCTTTTGAATAGATTGTGAGAAGATGAATTTTCTAGTAAGACATACTACCTTGTAGCACTGCTTTAGGTGGGGGTGAGGTTGGTGAACCACCTCCTCTGTATCCTCAGGAGATGACCCCTGCAGTAATAATGACACTCACGGTCAGACTCATAGAGGCATGGTGCTCTTGATATACTGCCCAAGAGAACATCACGTATATCCAGTAAGCAACATCACATAATACTCTCATCCTTAAGGGTTGATGCTCGTATGACACCGACACTGGCTTCTAAGATCTCTGGCCCTGGATAAGCTATACCCAATGCTGTATGGTTATGAAAGTTGTCGCATAATCCCAATCAAGCTTGACTTAATTTCTACCGAGATGAGGTTCTTTCCTCTGGTTTCCGCTATCAACAATAATATGAAATGGGGTCCCCTTCACCCATCTATTGGTTCTCCTCGGGTTGAATGGCCATGAAGCACAAAGAAGTAATTTACCGGAGGATTTGTCTTTACCAGATTTTGCTAATCGATTCCTGGACCGTGGTCTTACCCCTTGTCTTTGATCTCACCACCAATGACTGCTTTGAGCCGCATTCTTATCGGTGTGTTACAGCTATGTATTTTGTGGAAATCGCACCATTTTTCTGTTTCCTTCTTCATCTTTCCGTTACCATTATTTTCCCGTGGCTTGGACTATTTTTCAGGAAGCTGTTTGTTAGAGTCGTCTTTATCATACTTTTATTGTTGTGGATTTGCATCTAACTCCTGCTTATATTCTGTGCTTAAATTTCTCACTGATTTTAATAGCATATCATAGGCGTAAGACCGAAAGTGATGAGATGTCCGTAAAATCACTTACGTGTATCCGTAGAGCCCCACTGATTCTGTAACCAAATGCTCAGAGTCTCTTTGATACTCCAGGCTTGGTGCTATAAGTAGCAAGGTATTGTGAACTCCTGAACCGCTTGCCCTCTTGTCAGCAAGTAGCAGGAATCCATACTTTGCATTGTTCCCTATAGCTCTTAATAGGGTAGTGACTGCTCCTTTTACCGTGATCCACAAAATCCCATGGGTTCGGCTCATATTCCAGATTCCTCTGTGGAACCTCATTCCCAAGTTTCCACCAATGTTTGACATGTGGGGTGAGCCTTATGGGAGTGAAGGTGATATTTTCCTTGTCCTAAAAATTATGAACAAGAGAAATAACCCTTCTAGCGATTTAACCATTTATCTAGGGTAACTGCATCTATCTAACATTCAAACAAAGGAATATAAAAAATGACTTGTACCTTGAAAGGAGAAGTGCCTCCAAAGTGGTCTCTTGATGAAGATGCACCCTCGAGGCTACTTCCAGCAAAGCGCTGAAGGATGTGGGAAAAATTCTCCATCATTTCCGTCGCGGAGAGTTTGCCTTTAAGCAATGTAATCGAGCAGGATCATCTACCCATCGCATTTCTTTCTCCGCCATCGAGGGTTCTTTGGGTGCGCGAATTACCTGCCTTCCGTAGAGACAAGCCTCGACACGGCTATACCTTCGGACCTCGGTCCGGGGATTAAGCGTAACGAAAACGCATAAGGAGTATCCTGCTCTGATACTACTGATCCCGATTATTTTCGGCGTGAAATGAGAGCAGATATAATAAAGAAATGCACGATATATATTCAATAATATACGTAAATGTAATGATGCAAACCATAAACACGAGCATAAAGAATACACGATTACACCAAAGAAATGTAATAGGATCTAAAAATATGAGGAAGACTCGCTTAGAATGGTGTTCTCACCTGGTGAAGAGATGTGACGGCTAATGATTCGGGTATAGGTAGCAAGATGGTTACAATGAGTCTTTGGAGGCCTTTTACAATAATCGGGAATGCTAAAAGTCCTATTATCCAAAACCTAACCCTAGGGAGATGAAGCGCCAAAAGCCGCGTGGGCCCCGTTTGGGTAAATAAGTACATCAACTTCCCGAGGTAACTTTTGCATAATGGCGTCCGCTTTGAAAGTATGTGGATGGCCGCTGGAAAGGTATATCGGGCGAGATTCATCTTTTGGGGCCCAACTGGCGCCTTTGGATACTGAGAACTTCATCCTCAAAACAACATTTAGGGCCCCCAAATGGCCCCAGAAGTTAAAAAAAACTGCTAAAAAATAGAAAAAAAAAAAAAAAAAATTGTTTTGAGCCATTTGGAAAATGTGGGTGTCCACCAATATCCACCCTTGACGCCCTCTAACGGCAACAACAACCACAAAGAAAACACCGCCACCCACAGGAAGGTCTTCGCGCCCATACATTGACGCTCCACCCGTAACCCTCCACTGTTGCCACTCGAATCCTCCACTGCAGCCATCCAAGTCCCTCGAAATGCCCATTCCCGCCCACCCTGGAAGGGTCTTAAGTCCATGTGCGCCCTTCTCCAAGGAGGTCAGGGATGCAACTAACATAACCTAGCTGCAGAGCCCACAAGCCAGAACCCTAAACACGACTCTCAAACCCACAGATCCAAAGCTCTCCCAGACACGTCTCCAGAGCCCCTTTAATTTCTAACTTAATAAAAAATTCTACATATATTGAATATAAAATTTAAAATTATATATTTGTAAACAATTATATATATATTGTAAAAATGAATATAACATTACCTAAAATTAAATGCACCACTAATTGAAAAATAAATCTCCTTCATATAAACATAAATGATAAATTCAAACAAATATGTAAAAATAAATTATTATTAATATATATATAGATAAATTATTATTAATAAATGATAATTAAACAACATATAAAAATAAAATTATTATTATTAATATATAGATAAAATTATTAATAAATGATACCCAAATGAAATATAAAAAATAAAATTATTATTAATATATATATGTACAATTTTCTTAATTTCACTAGTTTGTTGGTTTTCTTTACGATAATAATTTTATCTAAATTCTATATCATCCAAGTCTCAATTGATAATCTCATCATGGTATCGTGGATTATTGACCCTATATAACTCAAAAGTAATATCTCTACCTTATCTTAATATTCATAATAAAGAAACCTATAATATAGTTCATACATAATTCAAATGGAGATGTAACATAGTTCTTGAAGTAATTTTGTATTTTATTTAGTCTTCCATTATGAGCATTGAATAACATAGTACTAATAACATGTTATTGAAAAAAGTGTGCTTATGAAATTATAGAGACATGGATAAGTCAATATTGTTTATGAATTTGTGCTCACTTTATGTCAAAGTTTAATGATGATTTAATATATGAAGCTACTATAGTGTTGGATGCTCTATTAAGTGCACCGATGATTTAATGTATGAGCTTACTCAAGTGTTGAATGCTTTATTAGACCTTAATTTTTAATTTTAAATGGAGAAAACATATTACATGTGGAATGTAATAGAATGACTTGGAATGTTTTTGAATTTTTTTTATTATGACAATGTTTGTGGAACATGTTGGATTGTTTGTTGATAATATTTTATTAAAAAATAGTTTTTTATGATTTTATGTTTGGTGCATGTGGTTAAGGTAGCATTTATTTTCCTAAAGAGTTCTATGAAATTTGGGAAAAATCCTTCACAACAACTTGATATAATAAAGAGATAGATGTCTTTTCTTAACAAAGAAGCTATCCACTCGTACGGGGTGTGAGGGAGGGGAGACGAAGGGAATCCGAGCTTCAAGATTGATGGGACAGAGGAATTAGGAGCTATAAATGACAACCCTACTTGGCAGGTAAACCACAAGAGTGAAGTAATGGTGAAGACAAGTATGAGTGTTGGCGGGAAGAGTCTTCCCCCTAGATACTCGCAAGAGGGAAGGTTCATGATGGTCAATAGTATAGAAGTGTTTGAGGTATTAATGGCTAGGGCCAACAGAATTTTAAACCCTCAACATGACACAAACACTTCAACAACCACAATAAATGGCAGGGATGAAAGGAACCCTCTCCCCGAGGTCCCACACGCTCCTCAATAGGTGTTATTAAATGGAAGCAGAGTCTGAAGAAATACGATGGAGGAGGGACAACTCCTCATCCGTATCCCCGAGTTAAATGAGATTTAATAAGGTAGAAAGTAAGGTTCCTATTACTCTATCTTAGATGGAAAGAGGCATTTGTAAAAATAGTTTTGCAAATTTTCCAGGGTGGTGCAATCATAATCCCCTGCAAAACCAGGAGAGGGAAGTTGAAAATTACAGGGAAATACCGAAAGAAGGGGGAGTTGAGACCATCCCACAATCATAACATATGTGAATTCGGCCTAGACTCCGTTGGGGGACTTGAGAAGCTATGGCTCCAAGGTAGAGGTATTCATGTGGTTATCATCGTGGAGATGACTCTCCCCCATCTTCGTCCTCTCGCCAAACTGAAAATGAAGTCTCGTCTTCAAGACTCCAATGCGAAACATTCACGGAAACTCACTCTTTCTTCACCACCATTCCGTCGAGGATCCAAGACCATGAAGAAGAAGTAGATGCTACGGTCCAATAGGAAAGATCTATGCATATGGAGCAAGAGGTGGTAGAAGCCAAAATTCATTGGGTTCCAAATATAGGAACGTTGAGATCAAGGGATATGAAGCACTGGAAGACATTTGAACTGTATTGACACATTAAGAACTTCTTATGTCAAATGCTCCAGACAATCAAATGCTCCAGACAAGGGAAGAGGATCAGAACACAATGCATCTACAACTGGATGGTCTTCACCTGATGATGCAGGAATGTTTGGTCCACGTGCCTCCCACAAGCACAAGCACAATGGTGACCTCTTCCCGCAACAAGCTATGTTGTTTATATTTTTCATAGCTATGTTGTTTATATTTTTCATAGCTATGTTGTTTATATTTTTTTCCTCAAATTACCTAAAAGATGGAGACTCTTTTTAATATGAATTTGATCTCATTATCTTTTAAAAATGAAATGGAAATGTAGGGTTTTTATGATTTAAAAAAATTGTATAAAAATAAATTTATGTTGAATTATTATATAATATTTATTATTAAAATTTTCAATTATTATTTATATATTTTAATTATTTATTATTGTTAATTTTCTTTTCAACTTTTATTATTCAACTAATTTGTAAATAGTTTAGAAATGTTAATATTACAAATTATAGATATCATCCTTACTCTTATTATTAAACTTGAAGTTCACTTAAGTAGTAAAATAATTAAAAATTATTTGATTTATTTTATAATTTTATTTCTATACGACCTAGATTTAGATTTTCGACAAAGTGTGAAGTGTACTCATGCAGATTTTTCTATTAATATTATCATCAGCGATGGGAGAAACTATACAAGTATTTTTTATGGGGAGAGAAAAGTGTTACACAGTTGACATGTGGAATATAATAATAATAATAATCTATTTTTAAGGTCACGGCCAAGCCAACACACCAAATTGGTGTATGAGACCCCCTTGTTTGTGGGACAAGGGACCCCCTTACCCCTTCTGGATTTGAACTTGACCTCTTAAGAGGAAACATATGTTTTTAATCATTAGGCCCACTCAGGCTGTATACAATCTTAATGACATTGCTTCTCGTTAACGATAGTCACAATCTTAACTTTCGTAGGAGATTCATATAAACAGCCCGGAACGAACTGTTTGTGGAAACCAGAGGAGAAAGGTGGTAAGGAGACAACAATCGGATTGTGGGCCCACAGTACAGTTTCAAACCAACGGGAAGCGAATTAGATGACAACCTGCAGGATCGGTTGGTGCTGGGCGTCACGTTTTCGTATTTTACACATTTTGATGTTCACGGGGCTGGAAGAGTCGAGCGTTGTTTGCGACGCAGCAGCGGATTAATCTCCACCTTTTGGAGATCGAAAAGTCACTTTGTTTAATTTAATTTAAAAATGTTGCAATTTACTGGTCATGTAAAGTTGTGTTTTTTTTTTAAGAAGGGATTCTGGATCGTGATGGTGTAGTTTCATCAGCATTTCCCAGATGGTGATCATCTGATGGATAAATAAGCGAAAAAGCCCTCTGCACATAGAGGAATGGCGTCGTTCTTCCAAAGTGAAGGAAGGAAAATAGAACTATCTATGCTATAGATAAAGA
>SNQJ01S0088245.1:0-13418 GCA_010110895.2 Picea sitchensis
GTTGTGATTTGAACGGTGCAAGAGAATTAGAGCAAAGCTTGGAACAACTGAGATTTAAGGAAAGCATTCATAAGGTATGTCCATAATCCTTATCTCTTAGTTCATTCAATAGGCTAGATCTAGGGAAAGTGTATTATTCTGTCCTGTTTTGTTCTAGATCCAGGTGGATCTAGGGAGATCAGTTTGTGTCCGCACTCACGGATTTATCCTGAAACATCCTTTGAATTTTCCCATGTTGATGAGCTTGGTTTGCTCTTATGTCATGGATTCGATAGAATCCTCAAGAGAAGGCATCTTCTAGGTGGATATAGAGGTGGATTTGACTAAATGGAATGTTGATATGAACATGCATAATTAAAGACCAAATTTGGAGAGAATAGTGAGAACCATTTGTTTCTCCTCCTTAGATTTATCAACCCCGCAAGCTTTCATTTGCAACATTAAATCCTTGAATTTTGTAAAGAAATCGTAGATAATATTGAAGCTATTTGGATCTAATGTGAGAAATTCCACCTCCAGCATGTGTCCCCTCATCTCATCATTTTTTCCATAGAGCCCTTCCAAGGTGATCCAAGATTCATTGGGGGTTTTACAAGAATATATGAGAAAAAAGAGAAAGGGAGAAATAAGACTGCAAATCGTTATGAATGCTTCATCCATTAGATTTAGATACTTGGATTTTTCTATGGATGATGTTGGGTCTATGTCTCTATTCAAGGTTAACCTGTACAATCCTCTGGTTCAGATATTTATGGCTATTTTCTCCTTCCATGCAAATTAATTATAAGGTATAAGAATGAATTCTTTTGGGAAATCCATCTTTTCGTTGTCTTCAATCTTTTGTACCTACAAAACATTTCGTGTAGATTTTTCTTAGAAGACCATCGGCTTTGATACCATGGAAATGTTTTGAAAGTACATAGAATAGATCTAGCTATAAAATACCACACACATTTTTAGATAGAAATTGAGAAAGAAGAAGCAAGAGAGAAAGAATGGAAGAATTATCATTAACCATAATAAATAATGAATAATTTACACATGATATACTCGATATAACTCAATAAATGTGAACTGGAGGAGAACCAATGTGCCATAGTGGTGGTCTAGAGTGATATGGACACACAAAAATAGTTACGGGAGTGAACTGCCACCTAGTCTAGTCTCCCAGGAAGTTACGAGAGTGAACTGCCACCTAGTTGAGTTAACTAGTCAACCAGTCTTTAGTTAATTGACTGAAACATAGTGTAGTGAGGAGTAGATCAAGGAATAAATGTTAATGCGCCATTATGGTGATGAAACCAAGGCTAATGTGCATTATCATGGTGATGATCCCAATGTTTCATGGTGAAAAAACCAATGCAACATCTAGACTCAACTCAACTAGTCAAACTAAAGTGTCAACTGAAGAGAATATTCTCCAGGTGGAATATTCTCCCCTAAACTTTAGGAGACTAAATAATGACTAATAAACATAGGAAAAACCTTTTACAACCTTAGAAAAAATAAATAATAGGTGTGTGTGAAGTAACTCCAACTGAGATGCCCCTAAGACCCCAAGTAACTCTTCAGGTTTTTGACAAGTGGGAAATAGATTTTGTGAGACCTATTAATCCACCAGCAAGAAGGTCAGGAGAAATATATTCATGACTATGACATATTATTTAACTAAATGGGAAGAACCAAGACCAATCAAGGATTTCAATGCAAAGACAACACCACACTTCTTATTTGAGAAGGTAATTACAAGATTAATATGTCTCGGGATTTTGATGAGTGACCAAAGTACACATTTTGTTAATAGTACCATCCAGGCTATGATTGAGGAATTTGAAGTCTATCACCAGAAGAGTACACCATATCATCCTCAAGCACATGGGACAGTAGAAGATTTCAACAATATTTTGTAGAATTCTTGACAAAGATTTGTAATTTTAACAGAGATGATTGAGATTTAAAAATACCGGCAGTATTATGGGCATATAGGACTACATGTAAGAAGTTGTCAAGAAATACACCATTCATATTGGTGTATGGAAAAGAAGAAGTGGTTCCATTATTGATCCGAAATATTTTCGGCACGAAATGAGAGTAGAGATATAATAAAGAAATGCATAGAGATATCACGGACATCCAATAATATAATAGAAATGTATCAGATATGCAACCATAAACATAGAGATACAATAATACACGATTTGTTAAGAACCAAATATCAATATAACATAGAAAAACCTCAGAAAAAGTACTCAACACCTTGAAAAATAGATAATTTCAGATAATAATCCACTTCGAGGGGGAAACCTCCCTTTACCCCACTTAAATGTTCAAGTACAAGATGATTCCAAATGAAAATGTCTTCTTGGTATATATAGGAGACTAGGAGGTATAATTACAACTAATGGAATAAAGCCAACATAAATAAAATAACATTACTAATGTAATATGCCCCAATTAAGGGGTAATGAGTCAATATTAGGGCTTAAAATGCCCCTCCCCTTGAGACAAGTGTTGTCCGCAATGCTTGAGTAACTCTAGATGCTTCTGTATAAAAGACTCATCTTCCCAAGTGGAATATTCAGCCGGTAGTTTCCTCCATTTAATGAGATACTCTGAAATGGATCTATTCCTCAGCTGGTGAATTCTTATGTCAGTGATGGCTTCAGGCTCCAATATGATTTTTCCTTCCTCGTCAAGTTCTGGAAATATAGTTTGAACTGGGATCTTGTTTCCTATAACCTTCTTTAAGCATGAAGATCTTGTTTCCTATAACCTTTAAGCATGAAACATGGAAAATGGGTGTACTGCGTGAAGACACAAGTAACTCCAATTTGTATGCCAGAGAATTAATATTTCTCAACACCTTATAAGGCCATAGTACTTTGGTGATACCTCTATTATACTTCTTGGTTTGCTTGAGGGACGCCTCTGCTTTGTATGGTTGTAGTCTTAAAACACCCAATCCTCTACTTCAAAAATTATTTCACTATGATGTTGATCTCTTTGTTGTTTCATGCGATTGCCATGGTCGTTGTCCTTAAGATTTGGAGAACTTGTTGTTGATTCTATGATCTTCCACTATTTGAACCTTAGATTTTATTTTAGAAAGAAGTGACAAAGGAGGTATCCATAGTGCCAGAATGGTGTCATTTTGTTACAGATGAAAGGAAGTGTTATACCAATTATTCGCCATAAGGGAACTATTTGAACCACAGGTTTTTTTTATTAGAGACAAAACAACAAAGGTATCCTTCCGTGACATTTGTTCACCATTCCGCTTATCCATCGATTGAAGATGATAGATGAGCTATGACAATTGAGTACCCAAACAAGAAAATATATCTGTCCAAAAAATGTCCAAAGGAAGACGGGATCTCTATCTCTTGCAATAATCTTTGGGATGCCATATAGCTTTTTGAACTATCTCCATGAATGCAAAGGGAACTCAGACACTATAAGGGATGAGAGAGGAAAAAAAAGTGTGATACTATCAATCTATCAACACCACCATGATGACACTCTTCCTTCAGACTTGCACCAGGATGAAATCCATGGAAACCTCCTCCCAAAGACTGTGACTTGGGATGGATAATGGTTGTAAAGAACTAGGTATTAATTATTTCCACCTTATTTTGTTACAAAACCAAATTCTACCACAAAACTTTGAACATCAGCTTTAAGTCCATCCCAAAAAATCCTTCGAATTTGCATAGGTTTTCAAAACCCGAGTGCCCTCACTGAAAGGTGTAATTCCAATAGTACCTTTTGTTTAAATTGGGAGTTCTTACATAAATAAGCATTCAATCATATAGTGAATCATTTTTCCATGCAAATGCATCTGATGCATTGGAATCCTCGCTCCAACGCTTGAATGGGATTCCACACTTTTGTCATTCTTCTATTCATCCCTTGCTTCAATTATCCCACTGGTTGGATGATCGAGATACACAAAGAAAGGCCTCAACATCTTCATCCTTTATTGTGAGTGCATCCGCCACAACATTTTTTCTTTCCCTTTATAGACACCAAAATCATAACCCAATATCTTGGTTATCCATTTGTTGAGCTCCTCCTAAGATAGTATTTGTTCCAAGTATTTAAGACTATCATGATCTATTTTGACCTTAGTGCCTACCATTAGGTAAGGATGCCATTTCTTCAATGCATGTAGGCATTACATAATTTTCTCATAAATGGGTTTGTAAGTCCTTTACCATGAGTGGTCAAATTTCAAAAAGCCAGGCATTCCTTCTTTGATTAGGACAGCACCAACTCCATTTCCCGATGCATCACATTCCACAATAAAGGCTAGAAGTCCGAGGGTCAATACAAGAGCTTTGCATATCACTTTTTTAAGTTGTTCAAAATCTTAGTTGCCTCTCGAGTCCATGAAAATGCATCCTTCTTAGTTAAGTGCCATTAAAAGTGTTGGTATTCTTCCATAGTGTTGAACAAACTGGCAGTAGTAACTGTCAAACCCAAAAATACTCTAAGATTCTTCAATTATTTGGGAATAGGCCAGTCCATCATCGACTTAATCGCTTAGGGTTCACCTGACACCTTCATGAGATACAATATGACCCAAATACTCACTCTTTCACTCAAAGAAACATTTTGATGGTCGGCATATAGTTGTTTCTCCTTTAGTAGTTGTAGTACCTTGTCAACATGTCACACATGATCCCAAGACTTGGTTATAGATTGGTATATCATCAAAAAATACTAACACCATGAACGGCTTGAAATGAATTCATCAACTCTTGAATGTGAAGGTGCATTTAGTACAAAAGGAATGGCCAAAATTTCATAATGGCCTTCTTGAGTTTTGAATGTTGTTTTTGGATATCTTCTTCCTTCATTCTAATATAATGATACCCAAATTAAAGATCCAATTTTGTGGAAATAGATTGCTCCATGTATTCGCTCTTGCACCATCAATGAAGGAACGGAAACGGTCTTTAAAGGTGATATTGTCGAGCTCTCTATAATATAGAAACATATTCCATGAGCCATCTTTCTGAATACCATTACTAATTCCAGAGTAAGAACTTGGCTAGTTCTAATGCCACTTCAACATTTCTTCAACCATGCACTCACTTTTACTCTGTGCATGCATATATCCAGACACTGGACAGTTAGAGGAACACCTGTGAATTAGTAATTTCTACATCATGATTTCGAGTGTGGGTGGAATACCTTTTGGGAATATCTTCAACACTTCTAATCATGCTTATCAATGATCCCTTTGGAGATCTTGAGGAATAGATGGCTTAGATGTTTGAAACATCTAGTAGAGCATAGTTGTGCAATGGTAATGCCTTGATGCCTCCTTTTCAATAATTTTGTCATGCCATTAGAGCTTATCAATTCACTGCTTCAAGATAATTTAACTCAATTTCTTTTCCTTTCAATGAAAAATCAAGGAAAAGTTCTTGAAAATTTAAAATCCATTGTTCCTAATAACTGTAACCATTGACTCCTAGTACAACATCCAAGGTCCATGGGTATAGCAATCATTGACTATTCATTACATATTCCATAGTAAGATTTCACATCTTATTGTATTTTCCATCAATTGATAGTTCCTCCTTTTGTAATCATTACTTGAAACTCAAGCATGGATATACAAAGCAATTGAGAGATTTTAATAATTTATAGTGAATGAAATTATGAGTTACCACTTAATCAATTAAGACTATTAATTTTTCTTTTGATGTATCCTTCGATCTTGAGGGTTTGAGGAGTTCTAATTCCATCCAATGCACATTACACACGACATCATGGGAGTCAACTCAGAATTCTAACCTGTACAATGTCTACTATAAGCGTATATTCAGTAAAAGAACGTAAAAGATACAATGGCAAATACAAACATTACACGTAGATTTTTCCTAGAAACCCAACCCGGAAAACCACAAAGATATATTATATTCATTCATTGTGTTACATTGTTTACAATATTACAATATATAGGAGCCAGTGACATCCAAACCCTAACCCAATGACCTAGATTAGTCCAAAATCCCAATTCCTTAACCGAAATAGAAACCAATGGAATGAGGAAGGAGGAAGGAAGGATGGATGGACGGAGCCTGAGGAATGGAATGGAATGGAATGGAGGATGGATGGATGGATGAAGGATGGACGGATGGATGGACGGATGGATGAAGGAAGGATGGAACGTGGATGGATGGAGGAAGGATGAACGGAGGATGGATGGAAGGACAGGAAAGGAAGGAAGGAATGGACGGAGGATGGAGGATGGCCGGATGGATGGATGGATGGATGGATGGATGGAATGGAATGGACGGAAGGATGGATAATGGATGATGAATGGATGGACACCTGGATTATGGATGGATGGATGGTCTATGGATGATGGATGGATGGAATGGATGGATGGAGGAAATGGAATGGAATGGATGGAATGGATGGATGGACAAATGGAGGATGAAATGGATTGGAATGGAATGGAAGGATGGATGGAATGGATGGATGGAGGGAAGGATGGATGGATGGATGGATGGATGGATGGATGGATGGAATGGATGGAATGGATGGAATGGATGGAATGGATGGATGAGACGGACGGAAATGGAGTGGACGACAAAGGAAATGGACGGATGGAGCCGGATGGATGGAATGGATGGACATTGTTTACAATACAATATACATATAGGGAGACAGAGGCATCCAAAACCCTAACCCAATGACCCGATTAGTCCAAAACCCTACCCTTAATAATCAAAATAGAAAACCACAAGAAAACCATATGCCAAAAACCACCTAATATCACGTGACATGTTTCTCTATAGGTGTCACATTCAAGGCAAAAATCAGGCACCTCGACTTTCGTGTCTCCCTTCCCAACTCTCAGACTAATGCATACGCCGTATTAATACTACTCATGCAAAGAATATAACACATACCCAACAACTTTTCTCGTGAGCCAAAAATTGCTTCTACGCTTTCATCTTGAGATGGTTCTGTTCTTCTTATTCTTCCCTCTTCATAATCTATATAGAATATTTTCTTCTCACCACACTCCTTATGTCCCTTACTATACTTGTTGTCACAATTAAAGCATAACCTTTTTTCTTTTCTTTCCTCCACTTTGGAGGTGTCAACCTTTGTAGGTTGAGTTGTTTTAGAAGAAGGCATTGTTCTCTCTATAGATGACCACAAGATTGTCCTTCTAGTATCCATAACCATATTTTACTTTCAACATTTCTTACCAATCTTAAATGCATTCTAATGATTTGGTTCCCAAAGGCTTAAATCATGTTGAATGTTATCCTTGAAGTTCCTATGAATACATCAATCAAGTGCCTATCTGGAATATCAGTTACCTTTAAATTCAATCTTTCGAATTTCTCAATGTGCTTGGTAAATGAAACCTTTTGCTTGAAATTTATCAAATTAAAGTATTGTTCCTTGTACCTCAGGTGCTATCATTTTCCATGAAAATTTTCTTAAGTGTGAATGATTTATGAAAAATCCATCGATACCATACAAATTGATTAGGTTCTAAAAATAAAGAAGCAATTTGTACCTTTGTGTATGTGGTACATTATGTAGATCAAAGAATTGCTCCATCCAAGTATCCATGATTGGGTCCTTGCCATCAAACTTCCTCATATCATCTTAGGAACGCAGGTTGGTCTTCAACCCAAGTTGGAGTTTCTCCATCTTTGATTCAATTTCCTTGTTTCGTCATCATGAATTTCATGGGATGCATTTTCACCAGTGTCTTCATATAAAATTTTTCATCAATTTCATGATCTCCTCTTTTAACCATCCATCTTAGTATTTTTTGCCTCCAACTTAGCTTCCATCTCTTGTAGTTCATCTTTTGTTACTATCTTGTTTTGTAAATCATTTATGTCCCTATGCATTTCTTCACCTTCATCAAGAGTCCAAGTAGGATTGTCTGGAGGCTATTTTGTGTACAAGTTCCCTTTTCGGGTGGCATGTTGGCCAAGTATCACTTTTGAACCTTGATTTTGAGGTGGTTCTACTAGACAATATTTCTTCTGTTGTATCTCCCAAGTTTTGACCCTTCTGGGTATGAAACTTTCTTTTATGTAGTTCTCTGATATTTCTTATCTGCAATGACATAGGTCTGATCACAATTGGATGTGACAAGTGGAATTTATGGTAACTTACCCACAACTTGCTGATTTTTGGCCTTTCCAAGAGATCTCACTTGTATAGCGTTCCCCACACAAAATAATTGATATAAAATTCTGAAAATTGTACTAGAAATACTACCTATTGTCCACTATCCAATGAAACTAGTCCCACTCAATTTGGATACTCTAGGAAGAAGTTATGATTGTTTTACCTAGAACACCTTCTTGATACTAGTCAATAGGACTAGTCAGATACCCTATCTTCCACAGGGTGTATCTACAATTGTAAGATGACCCAGAAGATGAAATTTTTACCACATATACCTTACTAATTTCTGTGAATAGCCTCTAGATTTTAGGGTCTAAAGCATTACATAACTTTTTTTATAGCAAAAATTCCACAATGAATCATTTCAGGATAATTCCAAAACCCTATCTTGTACAGGTTGTATCTCCGAAAGTATAAAGCCTCAGAAGCTTAAATTTTAACCCAACGTACCTTGATCCATCTACTAAATATCCTCCAAGACGTTCCTTTTGAAATATTGTAGAAAAAAAATTATAGCAAAAATTCTAAGGTGTCTCAGATGTAGCAGCAAAACCCCAAGACCTTGAGCTCTGATACCATATGTTAAGAACCAAATATCAATATAGCATAGAAAAACCTCAGAACAAGTACTCAACACCTTGAAAAAGAGATAATTTCAGATAATAAGCCACTTCGAGGGGGCAACCTCCTTTTACCCCACTTAAATGTTCAAGTACAAGATGATTCAAAATGAAAATGTCTACTTGGTATATATAGGAGACTAGGAGATATAATTACAACTAATGGAATAAAGACGACATAAATAAAATAACATTACTAATGTAATATGCCCCAATTAAGGGGTAATGACCCAATATTAGGGCTTAACATGATTTCTATTAATGAAATAAATGTGCAAAGACTGTAAAAATATAGAGTGAAAGACTCGCTAGAATGGTGGTAGCTTATCTCTGAGGAGAGATGTGACGGATAATCACATTCGCAAGAACATGATCTTTACAATGAGGCTCTAAGGACATTTTTAACATAATTAAAATACAAAACCCTAACCCCGGAAGATGAAAAGCCAAAATATTTGCGGGCCCTGATGGGGGTAGTTGATACGTCAACTTCCCAAGGGCGTAAATTTTGCATACGATATTTGTTTGGGGTGCTTGATACATCGTTAGAAATATATATTTGAGGACTATGAAGTTCAATGTTTCTTCCCATTTTCCCAAAAAAATGTTGTTTAGGGCCTCAAAGCGACTTTGGAAGTTCAGGACCCGAAAAACTGCTAAAAATAGTAAATTACAAAAATTGACAGAAATTTGTTTTGATCCAATTCGAAAAGATGGGTGACCACTGATATCCACCTGGATCAATCCTCCCTCCTTAGGAAGCAATGGTCTCCATTGTGTTGAGTTCCAGGGGGAGAGGGGAAAGTTATTGTTGAATATGAGTCTTGGTGTGCTGCTTGCCTTGTTGGAGATGTCGCACTGCTTGGTTTGTTGAAGGTTGTCACAAACCTGTGGCTGGAAGGGTTGGACATTTTTAACCAGTCTGGCTACATAAGATGACTATGTGCAAAAGGAATATTTTCATTTTGTTGCAATCTTTTCAATCTTCTTCTGTTGGATAGAAGGTGTTTGGGCCGAGGCTGTAGTGGTTGCAGTATCCTTCTCTTCACCTTTTGAATAGATTATAAAAAAGCTAAATTTTGTAGTATGAGATACTACCATGCAACACTTTTTAGGTGGGACTTTTGGCCCTTGACCAAGTTTTGAGGATTCTTGATCATGTTTGACCTAATTTTGGGACTTCGACAGGCTGTCGAAGGTGGAGCGCAAGACGAAGCGGAGATCGCGGGATCTCGGCCCTCTTTAGGGCCCTTTTCGGGATTCAAGATTATGTAATGGGTATGGGGATATCGACCCATGGGTTTACCTATGTTTAGACCTATTTTGTAAAGTATAAATAGATGTCTAGGCGATGTAAGGTGGGGCATATATGAGACCGAGAGACAATTGCAAGTAGTGTTAAGTGCTAGGGTTGCATCTATGTGAGGTTAGGCTGATGAGCTAAGTGTTGAGTGTTAAGTGCAAGTGTGGATTGTAGATTCTTTGTGCATATTGTGTGAGACTTGTAGAGCTAAGTGCAAGTGGTTGTAACATATTGTGGAAGGCTTTATTCTCTAACACAAGGAAGGAGGATCTAGCGAGGTGTGCAGATCTCCTATCCTCTGCAGAGTGGGACTTGGATGCTATGTGCCTGTAAGAAGCCTGACCCAAGATAATAAAGAAGAGAAGAGTGTGTGGACGTAGCCCCAGGGTTGGGGTGAACCACGTACATGATGTGTTTCTTTTCTCTATGTGATGTATTGATGTGTTTATGTGTTTACTTGACTAATGCTTTAACATAGATGAATGATAGAAAGAGATGTTAATACTATGTGCTTAATAGTATGGATGAATACTAGATCTGGCCTATGTAGAGGTGCTTAAGTGCTTGAATGTAGTAGATCTAAATGAATACTGCGTTGTGTTGTAATTAGGGTTTAACTGCGTTGTAACTAAAAACTGAATATTGATGTATGTTAACTGTTGATTTCTATGTTAAGTGATTAGAATCACATATCTGTGTCCCAGCTAAAGTTGTAGACACTAGACTCCTGCAACCACCCCTGCCTCTACCTCAGGTGAGACTTCATTTGCTTCGCAGGTGTTGTCGAAAGGGTCGGTAGTTAGGGTTTTGTTGGTGCATCCTTGATCTACCCCTGTGCCAATAAATGGTTCTGTTGTCGAGACCTAAAACTTTGATTGCTGGGAGCTAAGGAAGAAGAATCTTTGTGAGAAGATCGGACCTGAAATTCTGAGAGCTCTATGCATAGATATGTCTCTCTAGTGTGTAGTATTATACTTGATTTGTGAAGCTCTGTGCTAAAGAAAGAAGTCTGATCTGAAGAAAAGAGGTAAGATATGAACGCTTTGTGCTCTAATAAAGGTAAGAATAGTGAAATTTTTTATACATGAATGCTTTATGCTCTGATAAAGGTAAGAATAGTAAAAAAATTTAGATCTGGAATCTTTGTGCTTTGTTGAATATAAGATTAGTGGAAATTTTTGTTTCTAAAGTATGGATCTAGGTATGTTTGATAAAAACTAGGGCACTGATAGAAGAAATAATATTTGGTATGAATAGATCTGATAAGAATAATGAAAGGTATGTTATACATATGCATATAAAGAATGTTTGGACTAACGAATGGATACAGGACCCTAAAAATAATTTGTTGCAGGTTATCCACCATGATCCTAGCACACAATACGGGGGAGGCTCGAGATCATTTAAAAGAAAGAGAGGATTAACCCTTTGTTACAGTTGCAGAAGACCAGGACATCTGGCTAAGGAATTCCCTAGTAGAAGTCCTAGTTGCCTCTATTACAAAGCTATGGACCATGAAGTATTTGATTTCCCTAGAATGATTGCTAAGGTTGAAAGAATGAATATGAGACAAGAAGACCATGAGAAAGGTCAAACAACTAAGATTATGATAGAACCCCAGAAAGAATAAAAAAAAGTATTTCTATAGATGCAAGAAACCCTAAATGACCACCGACATATCATCTTATCAGAGATCTTTAAAGAAAAAGAATACATTGAAACAAGAATAGGAGACTTCGACATTGACTAGGTTCTAGATTAGGAAACACAGGTGAATATCATGACATAAAGAACTTGGGAAATTTTAAGGGAGCCTCCTACGACTCCTTCATTGGGAGGAATGGAATTATTCAGAGGAAAGATGATAACCCTATGTGGAAGACTTACTCGGATATCTATGAGTGCTTATGGAACTTTGACAAAGGAGGAATTTTAAGTTCTTAAACTTATTAAGAACAACACTCCATTTTCTATGTTACTAGGAAAACCTTGGATTGAAAAAGATCATGCCAGAAGGAAAGAAGAAGAAGTCTTAGAACACAAGAAGCAGGATTTTAAAGATTTCATGACTAGGAGGGTCACACACTTGATTGAAGAACAAGAGAACCAAGCGAAGCTATTTCAAACCAAAGACTTAGATGTCAAAGTGGGAAAGATACTAGAAGACCCACAGAAGATTGAAGTAACTATTCCAAATACAGATGAAGTATTTACCCTGATTTCTAGGGAAGAATCTGAACAACGTGAAGTTACTCTGTCAAAAAACAATAAGAATCAGAATGGAAAAAGGAATTCCAAGATGAAGCTCACTGGAAATAAGACTAGAAAACTAAGTAAGAAGAGAGAAAATATTGAAAATTTATAGAAGGTTCCAGAGGGAACTTCGCAGAAAGAAAATTTGCAAAATTGGAGCTTCACCAAAATATCAGAACCACGTCACATGGCACTTCGCCATGGCAAACCAATATAGTTGTTGGGAACAACATAACCGTTAGACTGACAACCCAAACAGGTAGAAATACATTTATGGTTAGAAAGTTTACCACCAGACCGTTGGCACCATGCCATAATGGACATAATTGAGTTAATGAAGGCTTCTCACCAGTCGCAAGAGATTTGTTGTTGAGTTATATATTTATCCCACTGTGCCACGCAACAAGAACACTTTTTCCAACTGTGACTATCTGATCTCACATCATAGTTAATTTCACACAGTGATCACTGCATTAGTGTCATCCATCCTATTCCATTGATAAGTTATTCTTCGAACCCGAGGTATTCAACCACGAGTGTATGTCCAAAGAACTTAGCGCAGTTGAAGAGTCTGTGAAATAAGTACTCATCAACATCGTGACTGGGAGAGTCATGTCTGAAAGAGTGATGTCTGTAGGTGTACAATCATCCTCGACAAGAGGAGTGCAATCCTCTCCATCAACTTATCACGGAATCAGATCGTCCCGACCATCAGTGGAAAAGAGAAACAAACACAGAGATGACCTAACAAATGCAAAGATGATCCCAACCATATTTCCTAACTACATCCTGCCTCTGGCCAGCGTGGTGAATCAAGATAGCATGTCGAGAGATTTCGAGTACACCATGATAAAATATAGACAAGAACAATAACATGGCGGAAAAGGCTCACTAGACAACACTAGATTATTCACTCCAATGTTACATATTTATAATGCAATGGGTGATTCCACCTCATAGAGATATTTTCTCTAGATCTTAAAATCATGCATGAAGACTAGGCTAGGAAATCTTAACTAACTCATTAGTCATCACTTGAGGGTATATTACTAATATCCTAA
>SNQJ01S0088245.1:31174-41222 GCA_010110895.2 Picea sitchensis
TACCAACTCTGCATCACTGAACACTACTACTTCCTGAATTCCCATTTCCCTCACAACTCTCAATCCCAAAACAAGAGCCTCATACTCTGCCACATTGTTGGTAGCTTCAAATTCTAATTTGTATGACAGAGATATGGTTTCCTGAGCAGGTGACACAAAAACCACCCCAGCTCCAATGCCTTCCCTGGAAGAGGCTCCATCAAAAAATAGTTTCCAGACGGGGGTGCTGGAGGGAGGAATTTCAGGGGAAATGGTGGGCTTCTTTCTGAGTTTGAGAAGAGGCTCAGGGGCATGGGTGAGTTGTAGTAAACTGGAGCCTAAATCAGTGTCCAAGGAAAAGATGGGATGGTTGGTAGGATTGGCTTCATCACTGATTATGTAGGCCCGTTGGGCTTCCCTATATAGTCTTCTATGCTCTCCTCCAAACACTGGGATAGTGGCATATGTGAGGTCCATCTGCAAGGTTCCTCCCAGTCTTTTTATCCAAGATCTTGATAACAGAATACCAAACTTGGGGGGGACATCGACCACTACAATATCCATGACCACACTCTTCATGGGCATTTGGAACAAGGTAACAACTAGGTCTTTAATAACTCCAAGACACTGAACTCTCCCAGAATCAAAGGAATAGAGGTCATGATAGGCTCACGTAACTTCTAGCCCTAACTCCTCCATGACAGTTTTGGGCATGAGGTTGTGAGAGGCCCCTGAATCCAACAAGCAGTTGTGCAGCACTTTATCATGTATGTTCAGGGATGTGTAGAAAGGGGGGGATGAGTCATCTCTATTTTCTACCATGGGGCCCAGGACAACTGTTGGCTTTTCATCTTGGAGGTTAATGGAGTCTGTAAGAAGACTTGAGGCTTCAGACTGTAAAATCTCATAGAAGCGTTTTTTGAATTCTCCATGTTTAATTAGCTCTGTGAGGGGCACAGGGATTCTGATCTTTTGAATCTCATGTTCGAAATTAAAAGAGGATGCAAGCTTTGGAATCTCTTTTATTCCAGGGACATGATTGTGGACAATGGGAGATGGGGGTAGAGCTTACTTACCTCTGTGACCATCTGCTATTTCATTAGCAGGTCTCTCTGTTCTAGTGGACTGCTTAGGAATATCAGGTGCTGTTGTCTTTTTATCAGATCTCAGGTTGTACCTGCCTCGTCCGCCACTAACCTTGTTTCCCTTGCTCAATTCATTTAGCTGACTGTCCATGAGAGATTCCTCATATGCTGATTGAGTGAGGTGAGGGAAAGGAGGAGTGTCTTCAAGGCAATGGATTTCAGGATCAAGCTCGTCTGCTTCTCTTTCTTCCCCTTCGGCCACGAAATTTTTTTGGAAAGGGGTCTGGATCTTCTGGTCTTCTCTGTCTCTTCCCTTCTCTCTTTGCATATTCCAGGAAGTAAAATTATTCGGCCTCCTGAATCCTCCTTTATTTTCTGCGATCTGAGGGCCTTTATATGCTTGCCTCCCTTCCACCCTCATTCTCTCCATCTCTGCGGATAGAGACTTCACCATCTTAGTCAGCTCGTTCACTTGAGGGTGGGGCACCGCTGGGTCGGAAGTTGAGGCTTCCAATTTTCTCTTTCTCCTGTCTGCATCGACCTTGCTCCTTAGTTTGTCGGCTGCTAATACATTAGATTCCACTTCTATGGCCGCATCTTGCATTTGCGCCAAGGAGGTGGCTCTTCTTTCTCTCAATAATAGGCAGAAATCAGGGTTGAACGCACTAGCATAAGAAATTTTGGCGGAGGCTTCTGAAGGCTTTATCTCGGTAGGGATTTTATTATACATCTTATTGAATCTTTTGGAGAAGTCAGAGAGAGACTCTCCATCCATCTTCTTCAAAGACCCGAACTTTGTCATGTAATACATGAAATCCTTCCTATCTCCCCACTGCCTCAGGAAAGCACTATCCAAGGCTTCAATCCCAGCGATAGATCCTGGAGCCAATCCTCTAAACCACTTCCTCACTTCACCATCCAGGCTCTGGAAAAAGACTCTCATCTAGACATCTTCATTTTCAATATTGAGGTTGTCTGCATAACTGTAGAAAGTAGCCAGGTGCTCTTCGGTAGTTATGTCTCCTTCCCCAGTGAACTTGGGCATCTATTTCAAGTAATCTCCGGCAGGGAGAGGGTTCATAGGATGGGGTAGGACTAAGGGAGCGTATCTGGCAGCGACTATGGAGTCCATTCTATTCAGAGGGGGATTAGCACCAGCCATAGGGATATTAGGTGGGGGAGAATTTGGAGGAGAAGGAGTTCGCGAAGGAGCTACCGGGAATGAAACTCGGAGTGGGATGGGAAACAAGAGGTGGTTCAAGGAACGGGCTATCGAGCTCAAGTCATAAGGTGCTCCCCCTTGTGCAGGAGTGGGGAAATCTTCTGTGGTCCTGGGTCTACGCCAGGGTATAGCTTCAGGAAAGAGGGGGGTGACAAGGTCTTGACCCTCCGGTCCCAGACCAGGAGAGGAAAACTCAACAGGAACACTCCCAAAATTTAGGAAACGCAAAACTGCAGAGACATGCTTGTCAAATAACTGAGGAGGAGAAAAAGGAGTTCCAACAGAAGGATATGGTGGAATACCTGGTTCAATGATGGACTCTTCTTCTCTAGAGGCCTTTCCCTTTCTAAGCACCGCCTCTGGATCTGTTTCAGGCGTAGCTAGAGGCAGTTGTGGATGAGACCGCGTATGCCTGCCTCTAAAGCCACCATTAACAGAGCAGGTTCTCCCCAGTGGAGTCGTCACAACGGAGTCGCCAGGTGCAACTTAGCAATCTTGAAAGGCTCCGATAATCTGATGCACCTTCGGATACAGAGGCTCAATGTTGTTTTACCCAGGGAAAATCTTCAATTTCGTCCCTGGCAATGGCACCAGAAATGTTAGCGTCGGAAGTCACTCCTGGATTTCTTGCAGGAGCAGAGCCCGACACCCTTTAATGTCACGATTTGTTTATAAAGGGTGATCAAATGGAGATAAAGACTTGAGGAGATATCATTCTAACTCAGGGACTGGGTCTGGTATGTAAAGAACCAAGGAGGTCTGGAATCCTGACTTCATCCAGTAGGTTGATTAAAAGACAAGCAGGTGGAAGACTTAGGGGAAAATGAGCAAACAACTCTGGGCAATAGGCTTGCGGAGGTTTGTGGGGGAAAAACTCTGAAAGCAGGATCCTCCTGGTTCAGGACTTCAAGAAACTGAATAGAGGACTCGACTGGATCCTCCAATTCCAAGTCATTCATCGTTAAAGAAAACACAGGAACCGGCTAGAGGCTCCGTAACCATTACAGTGATCCATTACAACATCATCCTATAATAGCTACAACTCAACTGGATCCTCCAATTCTGAGGATCCAGGAGCTCAGCTCAACCATCGATGCTTCCCAAAAGTGAGAAAACTCCTCTAAATACTTAGATCCAAAACATGGAAGCCAATTCGAGACATCACATTGAAGACATTACGTCTGCATGTTTACTGCACCTGCAGTCTCTGGACAGTCATGAACTTCAGTCAGACACAATCGCGCTCCCAAAGGACCTGTGAATGAGTTGACATGCTCACAGTCATTTCTAGACTTTCCATTTATGGTGGAAACGATGTCCAACCACCATCAACTGCTGCAATAACTGTTTCATTGGGATCGGAAAGGCCCCGGTCGACTCTGTACTTATAGGACATAGAGGCCTTCTCATTCTGCCATTTGGACCTGTTTGGAGAATTCATGGAAAGACTAACGGGTAGACGTGGAGGCTGTCGTGATGACTGGAGGACCGGACATGAAGTGGTGAATGGACAGTGATCGGGCAGGGGGAAAGCGAAAGGGAAAATACAAGTGGCATAATCCATGGGTTTTGAAGTGTACGAGCTAGGTGGAGGAACACAGGGGCCGGAAAAACTGTGGTTGGCATGACACGAGGATATGATGTGGCGGAAAGGGATAGGTATGTGATGAGGTTTCGGGGTTTCGGGAATTCAGGATTCGGGATTCGCGGTGCCAAGGTGTACATGTACCAGGAACTCCCGATCCTCCAATTTGCGATGAGCTCTGCTTTCATAAGCTGGCCCATACCGGCTAGAACATGATCCATATGACCTGTCTCTGTGTGACTGTAGCCAAACCCCCATCGGAGTTTCGGGGTTTGTAATGTCATCGAGCACGCATCCTCTGGATTCGCAATTCCCCAATCCCCGATGGCTCGTGGTCGTTGACCTGTCAACGGTTCGCTCCTTGTCATGAAAGCCTGCCACATGTCCTCCACGATTGACAGTTGTTCCCAACCGATCGGGAAATCGCGTATTGCGATTCTGCAATGCACAAAACTCTCGCTCCTGAGACCTCCGATATCCCAATTCCCGATGAAGCCCTCCTATGGAGCTTTCGCCGCTTCTCATGTTCATGATCAGGCTAGCTTGCTTGCCTCGGGCCACAGACAGATTTCTCCCATGTGCTGCGCTTGGGCACTTATCGCGCAGTCCTGCAGACCCACGTACCTTTGTTCCCCGATACCATAATTGTTGCTAACATGTTGCACCCCTTGATGTCGGCCATGCAGCCATGTGTTTCACTGTTTTGATTTTGCACCGCCTTTATTTTGGCCATGTGTTGTAAGACCGCCCTTTTTTGTAAGACCGCTCTGCTACGCCAAGTTGCCTTTCAGGTTCTTTCTCTGCAATTGAATTAGAATTATTGAAATGATAATTGAATTGAGGAGAAGAAATCTATTGGAGGTTAGTTAGGCTTCTGGTAAAACTATTATGAACCATTGCTCAGGTAATCAACCGTACCAATTTTTTTCTATATGTATTTAAGGCTGTAAATTTCTTGTCGATGACCAAAAAAAATTACACCCTACTTACCTCGTTTTTTGCTTCTTCCCTTCTTGCAAGCAGAAAGTATCAAATTGCCAACTCGCGTGGTTCTCCCTATATAGTTGTGAATGGATACATGGCGATGCTTTACTTACTATCACCTGTGTGTGACGCTCCATTTACAACCACTAGTACTCCCCCAGGATTCTTTGCCACTACTAGATCTAGGTTCAGTATTGGTAGGAGACCACAACTTAATCCTTGTGGCAAGGTCAAGTTTTGATTTCAAAGGCAATCTTGAACAATTCTTAATTTATTGGCAGGGCTCTTGTAGCTTTCTTTTTTTCTCTTTTACAACTATATCACTCAAGGCTTCCCAGCGGATCCTTCTCCTATGAACAAAACCATACTCAACTGAAACTCTGGTCGACATGAATTAGATAGACAACACTTTGGTTGGTCTGCAACCAGTTCAACTTGTAAGGTTTCAGATGGGACCGAGTTTCCAGTCTCAACCTTTGTACCGTCCTTTTTGAATTCAAGTTATTTTCGCTGCCACTATAAAATACGACATATACAGGCTTTGTTCCATCTTGAAAGAAGCATGTATATAAACGCTCGCCCTCATAAATCACCCAGAGATATAACTAGTCCCTTGATCATGTTCCTTTAATCCCTATGGAAAATCCTATCCTTGGATACAATTAGGAAGCTCTTCTTGCTTGTAATTTGACCCTTCTCTATCTCTGCTTGATTCTAGCTCTTTTTGCTTGTAAGATCGGTGCTTTGCATTGATCTATATAGGGATCGATGTCAAATACCATGGAATACATGGCGCTGCAGAGTCTGGTCGCCATCCCATCTGCAATATGTTGTTGGCGATGGATGACTTTGGTACATAACTTCTCCAATCCATCGACTGGTCCCTGAGGTTCGACAGCTTGCTCTCGGCCATATTTTCAAAATTGTCATTCACCTAAGAAGAGCTAACTACCATGCCCTTAGCAGAGCTATTCGCACGCAAAGGAAATGAGATAATTCCTTCTAGATGTTCGGGTAGCAGAGGCAAGGCGCTATGAAATAAGCAGGTGACCCTGTGTAAGCTTACTTGCATTGCACTTTGGTTTATCCCTGGTGGGCATCGAACCTAGGTCACTGTGATGGATGTAGTCCAAGTGAAGGAGATGCATGGGCATCATGGAGTCAAATGAGATGGAAGTTCATGCAATGGTTGGAAGACGTGTTGTAGGTGCTTGATGTTTGTCTAAATCAAGAAAAGGATTATGAGAAGTATTGTTTCCCATTAATTCCATGAATTTAACATCTCTACACACTAGAAATTTCTTAGTGACAGTATTATATAATCTGTATGCTTTCAATTGTTCACTATAGCCAATAAAAATGTACTTTGTCAATGTTTCATCGAAACCTTCACATGAGATCTAGCTAAAGAAAGTACAAACAAAGTTTATCAAGAAAGGAAGAGAGATTCAATATGGAAGAATGAGAAAATGTATTCACACTAATCTAATGAGTTGATGATTGATACATAGATGATGATCAATATGATACAATGAATGAGTGGAATACACTCATATATAGAACATAACATTCCATAATAGCATAATGCATGCATGCATAATAACATAATAGTGATGATCTAAGATAGAAAGTCTAAAATAGAACTATTCAGTTAACTCCCACTAAACTAGTGTGTCGAAAATAGAAATATCTCCAACACCCCCCTTGAACATCAGTATGGAGTAAAAAATGAGTCCCGGCTAATAGGCCATATCAAGTACTCGTGTACAATGCAACAAATGAACACTGAATAAAAATGAGGAAAGAGGGAAAACCACATGGAAACAACCCCCCGCAAAAGACAAAGCATCAAAAGAAGAATATGCAGCTGCTAGGAAACTGTGTTCTTCACTGCAAGACAATACTACAAAGTCTGAAACTTCTTCTCACTAAAAGTCTCCGTGAATATGTATACATATTTATGGATTTGATGAAGTCCTTTGGAAACCTGTCTATCCTTGTACCTCTTGATCTTGTGGACCCATCTACACCTGAAAATATTCCTTTCTGGTGGAAGTGGAACCATATTTCAAGTTTGATTCTTTAGGAGTGATTCATACTCCTTCTTCATGGCTACATTCCATAATGGATTTCCCATAACCTCATTGTAGAGCTACGGATCAGAAGATTGAACCATATAGCAATTCATGGGCATCACGTGTTCAGAAGATGAAAGTACATGAGAGGGATGCTCATCGTGAGATCAAGTCCTCCTCGAATCCAATGGATTCCCTGCAAGGTTTTCTACTTCCTGAAGTGTGGACTATGCCCTCTTGGGCATCTATTGAAGCTTCGACACTGGCTTCTTATCTAGCTATACTACCTACTTATTTCCATGTACAAAATCTGAGTGTATGGAATCATCTCTGATGTCTGAAACTGATGGAAGCACAATAGTATTTGCATGTTGCACTAAAGTTGCATGCAAAGTACCCTCCCTATGTGTAAGTAGAAAAGAGGAGTCACCGTAAAAAAACTTAGTGAATTTATACAACCTTGACTTGTAATCCACCTCACCAATTACAATGATAGAATTGTCATGCATGTCAAGTACAAAAAATGAATCTAATGTAAATTCAACCATTTTACCTTTCTAAGTGATCTGATAAACTGAGAGTAGATTCATAGAACGTTTTGGAACATGTAAAACATTCTCAAAACTACCATTATGGAGTTCCACTCTTCCCTCTCCTACTACTTCTACTGGAGTATCATCCCCCATGAGAATATGGGGTCTTGAGCATGGAATCAAAGAAGAGAAAACTTCCTCTTTCACTGCCATATGATAGGATGCACCAGATTCTATAATCCATGAATTAGATGAGAAATTAATTTCAACAAGAGTATTATGATTACCTTTCTTAGGAGCATGATATTCTTATTTATTCTTCTTGACTCCCTCTAGAATGTAGTTTCCAAGGTTGTTCTGCTGAAGTGTTTGTGCCATAAGATCGATCTGTTTGTTCATGCATGTGGATTATTCATTATTTGATTTATTGTAGTAAGTGCATTGTTTTCCCTTCTTCTCCTTGGAAAAGAGAACCTAAAGAGTCTTTGGAACCTGCAAAATAGTTAAAGAGTTTGGAATATCCTTCCTTCTCGTTCTGTTTCTCCTTCTCGATTTATTTGGATGATCCTTTTCCATCATGCATGGTGAGTGCATGTGCTTTGGGATCCTTGATTAGGCCCATCTAAATGAGTTTTACCTTCTCATATGTGAGAGAATCAATGAATTGATCCATGGTAGGAATCTTCCAATTTGTTCCCATGTGATACATTCCTAAATGGAAAGTGGAAACATATAAAACATATTCTCATCCTAGCTTGGTGAAGATTGTTAGAATAAGTTGGTCCACTTGTTTAGACTTATCAACACCACAAGTTGCTAAGCTCAATATCAAAGATTTAAACTTAGTAAAGAAATCTTGTATATTATCAAAACTTTTAGGATCGAAAGTATTCAACTCTACCTCAAGCATATGACTTCTCATATGATCTTGCTTTCCAAACAGACTTTCCAAGGTGGTCCAGATCTCGTTTGGAGTCTTGCATGTGACGAAATGAAACCATAGATGAGTTGAAATCAATTCAAGAATAATTCACATGGCTTCATCCTTTCGGTTCGCCCATTTGATCTTCTCAATTGTTGATGTAGGTTATGTTTATGTCCCCATCGTCAAGTTGTACAATCCTTCCCTTTTAAGTTGGAATTCTACCTTGGGCTTTCAATCAAAACAATTGTATCATGTGAGGTTTACCATCAAGTTTGACTGTATAATAGGTGTCATATCCATCTCTCGCACTGTTTCTGAGAACCCCTAAAAATTTACTCTGAATCTGCAAGTGAAAAACTAAGAAATCATTGCAGAAATGACACTTTAATTGAAAATTCGTATCAGTTTCACGAGACGATATTCCAACTTACTTTATGATCAAATGGTGAGGAATTTCGCAAAACGGTTGAAAACCCACTTGTAGAATGGGTCGATTTACTTCTCGCACATGCAATTTCCTCAAAAAGTAACAATTTGGGGAGAAATCACTGTAGAAAGCTACGAAAATGATGAAGAATTTCGCCAAACGGTTGAAAACCCACTTGCAGAATGGGTCGAGTTATTAATCCTATACATCGTTTCCTCAAAAAATTAATATTTTGGGAGAAATCAATTCCGAAAGGTACAACCACAAAATTTTCTCGTCGAAACTCCAATTTTCCTTATTCTTTGGCTTGTCTGGCTTGCTCCAAGCAATATAGCTCTCATACCATGTCAATTTTTCATTGAAACTTGTAGAGGAGGTCTAACTAAAGCAAGTACAAACAAATCTTATCAAGAAAGGAAGAGATATTCAATATAGAAGAATGATAAAATATATTCACACTACTCTAATGAGCTTATGATTGATACATAGATCATGATCAATATGATACAATGAATGAGTGGAATACACTCATATATAGGACATAACATTCCATACTAGAAAAATGCATGCATGTATAATAACATAATAGTGATGATCTAAAATATAAAGTCTAAAATAGAACTAGTCAGTTAACTCCCACTGAACTAGTGTGCCGAAAATAGAAATTTCTCCAACACTTCTCACTTCTATCATCAAGCTTATTTCTTCACGAACATGAGCAAAAGAAACACAACCAAAAATTCTTAAATAAAAAACATTTACCTTTGATCCTCTCCATTTTTCCTCGGGTACTTTACCTTGAACACTAGAAGTTGGTGATCTGTTCAGTATGTAAACTGAACATACAATTGCTTCAACCCAATAATCTTTGGACAATTTTCTTGCTATAAGTAAACTCTTGGCCATGTTCATGATGGTGCAATTATTTCTTTATGCCACTCCATTTTGGTGGTCATCTGTTTTTTGATACCATGATGTTTACAAAAATGAACAAACTCTCAAGAGTCATTCTCCTCCTCAATCTGATCTCAAAACTTTGACAAATATGCCACTTTGTTTCTCTGCTTCACCCTCGAATTCCTTGAATTGAGTGAAAGTATCAAATTTGTGTTTGAAAAAGTAAACCCAAACTTTGTTGCTAAAATCATCAATAAATGTCAGAAAATAAAAACTTCGACCAATTGATTGATTTTGCATAGGTCCACATAAGTTTGTGTGAACTAACTCTAAGCA
>SNQJ01S0088247.1:0-12691 GCA_010110895.2 Picea sitchensis
ATTGAACCCAATGTGACTCTTTAGTTGCGTCTTTAAAAGATGTAGGTTGACATGAAATTAATCCAAAAAGATTGTGTTAATCAATTTCATCCAACCGTTGATGGATTTCTCTCAAACTTCCAGTTCTTTGATTTTGAAGTTCAGAGGATGAATTTCTGTTTGAATTAGAGTTGTCCTGAGGACTTTTAGGCTATCCTTGTACCTGCAATCTTGGAAGAGAAGGTTGATGTGTTTTCTGTCCTGAATTATCTTTGTTTTCAGGAAGTGGTAGCAATCGATTTTGATTGTCCATAGGATAATTTTCAAACTCACTCCAGAACAGATTTTCAAGAAATTTGACATCTTTGTTGAGAATTAGTTTCTTTGAAATCAGATTGTAGATTGTGTAGGCTTTGGATGTCTCACTGTAGCCAACAAAAATGCATTTCTCACTTCTATCATCAAGTTTCTTCCTCAATTCGAAAGGTATGTGAGAGAATGCAATGCATCCAAATGTCCTGAGATGATCAACATTTATCTTTGTCCCACTCCATGCTTCTTGAGGGACCTTCATCTTGAGAATGGTGGTTGGAGATCTATAAGGGATATAAAATGAGCATGCTACTCCTTCAACACAAAATATATTTGACATACATTTATCTCTAAGAAGGATTCTTTCCATGTTCATTATTGTCTAATTTTTTCTTTCAACCGCTCCATTTTGTTGTGGAGTATACCTCGTTGTAGTTTGCATGATGATGCCTTGTGATTTGCATAAATTTGAAAATTCTTTGGAGCTCTATTCTCCTCCTCCATCTGACCTAAGAATGTTTACATATTTTCCACTCTGTTTTTCATCTTCAGCTTTGAATTCTTTAAACTTTTCAAAGGTTTCAGACTTGTGTCTAAGAAAATAGATCCAAATTTTCCTACTAAAGTCATTAATAAACATTAGAAAATAAATTCTACCACCTATTGAATTTGTTTGCATTGGTCCACATAGGTCAGTGTGGACCAACTCTAAGTGTTGTTTGGCTTGAGTGGAGGACTGTGGAAAACTAGTTCTCTTATGTTTTCCAAGAATGCAAGACTCACATGGGGAATTTTTCTCTTTGGAGACAGGTAGTCCTTTGACCATGGAGTGCTCCTCTAGAAGGATTAGAATCCGAAAGGGTAGATGTACAAATATTGTATGCCAAACCATAGTTTCATTGGGGGTGGATGAACTTTGTGCATATGATTGGATCAGATTTGCAGTTCTGAGGGTGAGGGGAAACATTTTATTACTAGTCATGTGGATTTCAGAAATCAATTTTATGCTAGGGGTTTTATCATATATCCTACATGATGCTCTTTCAAAAAGTTCCTTATAGCCATGCTAAATTAGTTGTCCTGCACTTAACAGATTATGTTTCAGAACTAGAACATGATAGATATCGTGTATGTATTTCTTTACATTTTGTTTAGTAAGAATATGTACACTTCATTTTCCTTGAACTTTGACTAAGGAATCATTTTCAGGTGTAATATCAGATGACATTGAAGAATCAATGCATGAATGTAAATATTTTTTATCAATGCATGAATCATGTGATTGTTGCATCCACTATCCAACAACCAGAGATCTATGTGTTGTTCTTCAATCTTGTGGCATGAGAGAAACATCCCATTTGAGGTTTTTCCTTCAATATTTGAGACATGTGCTCTGCCTAAGCGTTGATCTGCTTGATTCTTCCAGCATTCAGATCCATAGTTCCCATAATTTTTGTAGTAATTAGCATTATATGTTTGATTTTTCATTTGATCTTCTCCCTCTGCCTCTTTGAGGCTCAAAATTTTGATTATGTTTCTGTTGTATGTGACCTTGAAAAGTTTGATTTTGGTTTTGTTGTTTGTGACCTTCACTTCAATGATGGTTACTTGGACTTCTCCCTCTTCCTTGGCGAACTCTTCATCTGCCTCTACCTCTCTCTCTACTGAAGGAGAATTAAGTCTTGAAGGAATTGGCTATTGACTCATCTTCTAGATGTAGTCTGGTCTCATGTGTCATTAGAGAGCCCATCAATTCATCTGCTGAAAAAATTGGCAAATCCTTGGATTCAAGGATGGCTATAAAAACCATTTCAAGTTTATTTGGTAGAATTATGAGGAATTTCTCAACAGTTCTTTGATTAGGGATGGCTTCACTAGTTAATCTGATCTAGTTTACAATTCCCATGACTCTGGTCATAAACTAATCAACGTTTTTAGACTCTATCATTTTTAAAGTCTCAAAATGTGTCCTCAAGGTCTGCATATTGACATTTTTGACCCTGTCATTTCCTTTGTAAGCTAATTTAAGGATGTCCCATGCCTTTTTTGAAGTAACAACGACTGTGTTTTTTGAGAAAATCGAGTCATCCATAGAATTTTAAATCCAATTTTTTTCTTTATTCTCTTTGTTCCTCTGTGTTGCCTCAACAATTCTCTATTGATTGGTCATGGTAGCAAGGTCTGTTGGATCTGGTTCCATGTATCCAATATCCACTAGATCCGAGAAATCTTGTTCTTGTAAGAAGGATCTCATTCTAAGAGACCAAAACTCATAGTTCTTTCGTAGCATAATCAGTCCTTATGTTGGTCCTAAATTTCTAGAGGTGTCCATATTGAAACAAAACAAAAAAAATTGTTAGAGATTTGCGTTCGCATGTAAAATAAAGTCCACGAAATCCATTGTGTGACTTCGAGCCAAAAATAATGGGGTAGACCACTTCTTTAAATTTGATCTGGTTGGATCTGACTATCTGAGTGCAAGATCTATTGTGTCAGAACTCTGAGATATGTTCTTTAGAAACTATAGCCCCTCTAATGGAGGAATTGGGATTTCTAATTTTACTCAAGAGACAAAAAAAAAATTGAATTTTAGATTCTCTTGTGATCGGGGGCTGGAAAGAAAGTTCTCTAGGTCTTCAAGATTCAGGAATTTAGACGTTGAAGGTCTCAAATTCTATGAATATATGAATGTCCGAATAACGACCTTATTTCAAACATCGATGGTCCTCGTTGATTTCAGATCAACAATCCTCAATTACTTCGGGACCTAGAGACTTTTGGTGATACTGCTGCAAATATCAATGGTTCTTGTTGATTTGTCATCAATGACCCACAATTACTTTGAGAGTTCAGGATTCGGGCCTTTTCAACGCAATAGGTCTTACAATCCTTCAAAGTGTCATTTCTCCGAAGTGAGAAATCTGCCTCCACATTTCCTTTGTTTTGAACGATTGAGATTCACTTCAGGACTTCAGGATTCAGGTGTTCTAAAGTTCACAACACCACAAACCTCTTAAGTGTTGACCTTCCAAAGTGACAAATTTGTTGACGCGTGTCCTCAACCTTCAATGGCTCAAATTTACTTTGGGACTTCGGGTAGATCTCACTCTGCAAAAACTTTTAGAGTGCTAAGTCTCTGTAGTGTGAGATATGGGGCCACGTGTCCTCTTTGATGGATGGTCCAGATGAACTCCAGGCCTCAATCCTTTGAAAGTTCTAGATTCTCGCATCCTTCTTCCTTCCGAAGTGATTATCGTCAGAGTGTAGTTAATCCTACCATGTGTCTTCTTCGATCAATGATCTAGATCTAATTTATCTCTTTAGAGCTTCAAGAGTCCTTTACTCCCTCCTCTTTTGCTTGCTTCCTCGTAGAGTACGAGATATTATGACACGTGTCCCATGCTTGAGGATCAACGACCATGAGTGATTGCGAAGACTTAACTCTCTCACTCTTTAATTTCCTTCCTGATCTCTGCAAAGCGAAGATTATCGTTCATAGAGAGATTGATATCCGTCGTTGATCTATTGATCTAGAAAGATTAACAATCATGAGTGATTGTGAGCTCACAACTTGCACAAAATTTAATTTCCTCTCTGATCCCCACAATGCAAAGATTCTCATTCATAGAAAGTTTGATATCCATCGTTGATCTGTTAATATAGCACGATCAATGATCCTGAGGGATTATGGGCTCACAAATTGCAGAAATTTTAGTTTCCTTCCCGATCCTCGCAATGCCTCCCCACCATCAATCTCTCTCCAATGAGATCTGATGGTTGTGACTTATACTTTGCTCGATCTAACGGTTGATCTTTCTCTCTCTCGGACCTTATGGCTGGAAAAAAATTTATCCTTGCATGCAGGCTCGTCATTTCTGAGCTTAATTAAAGACTCAAATATGTTCCCACGTCCAATCTTACGGATGAAGTAACTTCTCATTTGTTGCTTATTCCCTTAGGAAGGAATTGCATGAATCTTTCACGAATTATTTAAATTCTCACGAATCTTTAATTGTTTCTTCCTTATGCAGCCCTTCTTTCTCGCACTTGTTGTCTCCAACGATCCTTTGAGCGTACTTCAGACTGCAAACTACTCTCTAAGCTCTATGAAGAATCTTTCACCCATGCTCTCGTCTGTGATAAAATGTTATCTATGTGCTCTTACTCTTATGATCAAGCTGCTCTCCAGGCACTATGAAGAGGCTTACATCCTAAGCTCCGATACCATGAAAAAATTAGAAGCAAAGAAGACAATACAGATATGATGAAATTGGAAACAAGAATGAGTAGAGTGCAATTCATTAAAGAAAAAGAGAAGAGATAAATAAGCTTAAGACAATCAAGAAAATCAAGAAACAATTGTACAACTCCCCATGACAGTTGGCAGTGTATATCCATAGTGTACAATCACATACTCTTGAGGTTATAGATATAATTAACAACACTCACCAGGTGGCTATGCATTGTGATGGTGACTCATACCTTGTAAATATTATAGAAATATTTCTAATGAAAAGGAATAATAAAATTGTTGTAGTACCTAGTAAATCCAATCTCTATAACTTCCATATTTGCATGAGGATAAGAATTTTCCAACTATAATGACTAATAGGTATAGATTCCTATAATAAAATATTTGTAATGTTTATTTTTGTATTTATGTCTAATGAGAGGTCATCTTATGGAGGAAGCAATACAGTATGGACTAGTTGTCCATTTCAAAATATACCCTATAATATATTTTCTCCCTGTTCTTATTGTTCTTCATGAACAATATTTAACCTTAAGTCAGAGACTTGGCCTCAGTTACTGGAACACTAGAAAAATGAAGGCTATCATATTTTGAATCAATATTCTCATGTATCAAAACTACATTTATGGTAAACATGGGATTTCGTGCTTAATAATAATAATAATAATAATCTTCAATAAAAAACATAGAATATTATTTGGAATGTTATTTGGAGGGTTTTTTTTATTCACTGTTATTTTCTATTATTTATGTGGAGAAAAGTTATTGGATGAAGCTTTCAAATACCACCTCAAATGCACGAATCAAAGACAAAAATTCTCTATCTATTTCTATCACATTTATCTTCATCATGATCTTAATTCAGATTAATGGAAAGGATTATGTCAATTTTTCCTCGATTCTCGGTGCAACTGTTGCTTGTATTTTATTTGGCAAAGACTTTCCACTCTGTCCTTTTGCACAGATAGTTGTATTCATTGTTTTTAATAAGGTTATCACATCACATGACGACAATGGATATTTATTTCATGAGTTGGTTAAAACTAATCGATGATAAATAGTTGTATTTGTTTCTTTTAATAAGGTTATCACAACACATGATGACAATGAATATTTATTTCATGAGTTGGTTATAACTAAACAACGATTGTCCAATCATCTCTTTATGATTTCTGGCTATGATTAAATCTACCCATCTCCATGAGGATCTTTCTTACAATTTTTCTTGGATATACAATGCATAGAGAGATTATGCGCAGCCTAGTTGAAAATACTATGTGCTTGAGGAGTTACCTAGTAGTTCATAGAATGCATGCATTTCTCACAATGTGTTGTAAACAATTAATGACATAGTTTCTTCTTTCTATGCTACTCCTTAACACAATAAAATCACAAACACAATAGAAGCTCAAAATTACACATAAAATGTCAACACACAAAATACTTGATATTAAAATAAAGATTGGCTTTGCGCGCTAATACAAAATACAATAATGAATCGAGCTTCTTTTACAACTTAAAACCACACATAGAGCTTGTTCTCTTAGATTTCTTGACTACCTTCAGTTTCTTCTATTGATGTTCTATGTCTATCACTCTCTGGATATGACTACTTATAGAGTCAGGCAATAAATACTAGGACAAAAACATCTTACAGAAACTAACCGACCTAACATTTAAGACACAAATAAATTTTATTTACTCCTACCTACTTAAATGGACTCGAGAAATATTAAGATCGGCTCCATTTAATAACTCCCCTACTTGCTGACTTGCTAAGACTAAGATTTTGAAGACTCACTCACTGATAAGTCGGTAGAGACATAAATCTACTTGTAATTATGATTTCCAACACTCCAACTTAATCAGAAGTAGGTGGGACCACAACAATTTACATCAAAAAATTGAATTGACATTTAACTGTCATTGTTATGTTACAATGGAGACTCCTAAACTACTACATATGCTGAAATGTATCTCTTGCTAAATATTTTGTGAAAATATCTGCGACTTATTTTTTTGACTTGCAAAACTATAAACAAATCTCTTTGTTATTCACTAATTCTCTGATAAAATGATACCTTGTATCAATGTGCTTAGTTTTCTAGTGAAATACATGATCCTTGGATAACATAATGGTTGAATTATTGTCACAAAATATTGTTGTTGGTTCATGTTGTTCATGCAACAAATATTTTAATATTCTTCTCTTCCAAACTCCTTGACAAGTTGCGATGTATTATGCTTCTACTGAAGAAAGAGTCACTATGGTTTGTTTCCTTGATTCCCATGATACCATACCTGTTCCAAAATGAAATGCATACCAAGAGTTACTTTTCATATCATCTACCTCCACAATCATTGTCAGTGTATAAAATAAGTCTAAATTTCTTTTAAGTAGACTACATAATTCCAACATATTTTGTTCCATTCATATATCTCAAAATTCTCTTTCCTCCTTTCCAATGTGATTCTTTTGGAGTTTCCATGAACCTTTAAATCAGACTTTCTTCATTCATAATATCAAGCCTTGTTGTTTTTAAATACATAATACTTCCTACCATTATTTTAAACAGTGTTGGATCCACCTTGGACCCTTCATCTTCCTTGCTTAACTTCATTCCTGTTATGACATGTGTTGGGGCTGATTTGGAATTTAAAATGTTGAATATTTTCAAGATTTCATGTGCATAGTTAGATTGTGAAATAAATATACCATCTTTGGAATAGTGAACCTAAATACCGAAAAAATATCTCATAATCCCTAAATCAATCATTTCAAATTCATTCTTCACGACTCACTTAAATTATTTTATGCCAAAATCACCTGTAAATATAAAATCATATACATATAAGAAAACAATTAACATATTATCTTGCTGATTTTCTTTGATGTACATTGTTCACTCACATTCACTTCTCTAAAATCCATTATGAGAGAGATAGGAAACTATGTGATTGTAACAACCTCTAGGTGCTTTCTTTAACCCATACAATGCTTTCTTCAATATGTACACTTTGTTTTATTGTCCTCGAACCTCGTAGTCTTGTGGCTATTCCACATAAAATTCTTCTTCTAAATGTCCATTTAAAAATGTTGACTTTAAATCCATATGAAAAATTGGCCATTTGTTATGCACAATAATGGCTAACACAGTTCTAAGTGTGTCCATGTGTGTAACGGGTCCAAATGTTTCATTGAAATCAATTCCAAGTTGTTGTGTAAAGCCTCTTGCATCTAACCTTGCATTATGCTTCTACACATTTCCATCTTCATATTTCTTGGTTTTATAAATCTGATTGACACTTATAACATCATTTTCTTGAGGTACATCTACCAACTTCCATGTTTGATTCTTCTCTATGCATATGATTTCTTCATCCATGGCTTGTTCCCATACATCATATTTGACAACTTCCTCAAAAGTTAATGGATCGTCTATTTGTGAAAACAAAGAAAAACATAAAATAAATTAGTTGTGTCCTCATTATAGATGTCACGCAAACTTATTTTTTTTCTTGGTAATAGACTTGCTAATGTTATATCTGGAGATGTAGAACTACTTGGACTACTTGCTAGAGTTTTTTTCACTCTAGGTGTAGACTGCGTACCCATAGATGTCACTTGAGTATTATGTGTTATGATTTGCATCGCTTTTGTAGAAGGAATCGTGCACTATCCTTTGGTTGGTTCTTGAATCACTTCATCTTCTCTATCATCATGCAAAATAACATTAATGATCTTAATTGTCTTCTCCACACTCCTATCCCATTCCTCATTTTCCAAGAAGTGAATATCGCGATTAATTATGAATTTCCTTGCAATAGGTTCATACAACTTGTATGTTTTTGTATCTTCAGAGTATCCAACAAATATACATTTATGTCCTTTGTTTTCCAACTTCTTTCTCAATTCATTTGGAATGTGTGCATATGCGACACAAAAAAAAAAATTAAGTCCACCACATTATGCTTCATACTTGTCCAGGCTTCTTGAGGAACTTTGTTCTTCACAGTCTTTGTCGTACATATGCTCATGATGTATACTTTAGCTGCTACTTCCTCATCCCAATAATCATTTGAAAAATGGTTGGATGGGAACATATTGCGCCCCATTTCCATGATGATTATGTTCTTTCTTTATGTGAAACCACTCTGTTGTGGTGTATACTATGTGTTAAATTGCTTGTAGATTCCATGAACTTTACAAAAGTTCCAAAATTCTCTTGAGATATATTATCCTCCTCTATTAGTTCTTAGACACTTGATGTAATAACCACTCTTCTTATCTACAAGTGATTTAAACTACTGAAAACAACCCAATGTGTCATATTTGTGTCTTAGGAAATAAATCTATGCCTTTCTTGAGAAATCACCAATATATTTCAGAGGATAAGTACTCCCTCCTATAGATGGAGTTTGCATTGGTCCAAAAATGTATGAATGTATAATTTCCAATGGAGTTTTTTCTCTATAAGACTTGCCAACTTGAAATGACTATCTGTGTTGCTTTCCAAAAATACAACCTTCACATATCCTTTGTGGTTTTTCAATTAATGGTAAACCTTTCACCATATCCCTTGTTTGTAGTAACTTTAGACCTCCAAAGTTCAAATGTCCAAAATTGAAATTCCATAACCAATAATCATCCTGTACTTTGGATTGGAAAGCTTCTTGCATATCTGCGTCACTTTCTCCTTTTTTGATATTGCGCACACTACTTTATTCATTGGACCTGCACACACTTTTTTTGGTAAATGCAGTGTCTAACTGCAGATCTTTTGTTTTACCAATAGCTTGTGTTGTTTTTCTCTTCATGGTTGTCTTCAAAATCCATCAGAACATTATGTTGCTTATCATTTGAATTATTGAAATAAGTTGATTTCTTGGATATATGTCCATAATCACACAATGATTATCTTCCATGTAGATTATTTATCATTTCTGAAACAATTGTCATGTGATCATCAAATTGTGCTTCAAACTAGAAACATAATATACATTAGGAATACATTTGTATTCTCCTTGCTTAGTTAAAATGTTTATATTTCCTTTTTCTAAGACATTGACTTGGATGTTTGTTCCAAGTGTAACGTTGGTTTGGACTGATTCATTCAAACTAGAAAGCAATTCAATGTTTCATGTGATGTGGTTACTACATCCTGAATATAAATACCATATGTAACAAGGACTTGCTTGAGAAAAATTCCATTCAACTGGTGATACCATAGGCATTTCTTGACCACGTTCCATAAACATAGGACTCGAGGGACTATTTTCATTGTTTGACTAATATTAACCTTGCTTGTTCTAATTGTATTGTGTCTTTTTGCATTCATATGCATAATGTACATACTTTTTATAGTAATGGCACTGAATCTTTAATTTTTCAGTTCTATGACTACTTGGTTGACTCGTATTTGGGTTTCACCTCTTCCACGAGTGTTTTCAGACTATTGTTGCATCCACCTCTAACAAAATTTCTTCCTCTTCCTCTAGAGATATCTCTCCCCCTTCCTCTTCCATGACTTATAGATGACTGCGTGGAAAATGCAATTTCTAATGACATATTTGACCTATTCAATCTGTTTTCATGTTTAATGAGGGAATATTGCATTTCATCTAGACCAAATTGACTCATGTCTTTGTTGTCTTCCATAGTAAGAACAAGGGTATCCAAATTTAGGAGGAAGACTCCTAAGTACCTTCTCTAAAACTTTTATGTATTCTATGGTTTCACCATGAGACTTAATTTGATTTTTGAGGCCAATTACATGGGTATAAAATGAATCTACTGAATCTAAGTATTTCATTGACAGAGTTTCAAAATCTCTTCTAAGAATTTGTAGTTTTGAAGTCTTGAATTTGTCCATACCTTGATACTAGGTTTGTAATTTGTCCCATGCCTCCTTGTCTTTATTTGTTGATGCAACTCTTGGTAGTATTCTCTCATGTATGGATTGATTTATGAAAAACATCGTCTTCCCATATTTCTTTCTTTGATATTTCAAAACATCCTTCTCAACTTGTGTGAGTGCATTATATGTTTCCTGATTTGTTGGTCCCACATAACTAGTCATGGCTATGTCCCATACATATTGACCTCGTGACACAGATCCCACCTCTACCTTGACATAGTCTCTCCGTGACCTCTCGGTCTTATGGATCATTCAATTGCTTTCCTGAGCTAAAGTGGCTCTTTCGATTCCCTGCTGGAATCTCAATTTCAATCAATCCATAGGTCCTTTCGGAAGCTCCCCTACAACTACAACACTAGGTACGAGCTCCAGTTCTCTGTGTGACCACAAAACTATGACCAAGGCCCAATTCCAAAGGAGCTTGTCGCAACTCGCAACTCGCGAGTTCATGAGTCGAGGCTCCCAACTCTTCTTCTCCAATCTCGCGATATCCGAGATCACGAAATGGGTATAGCTCCCTTATGTCAGCGCCCTCTGAGCATGACCATAAACTAGGTTTAACTACTAGCGCATCTCACTACTCGCACCTTCACGAGTGTCAACGTCCAATCTTGGCACCGTCCCTTCACGAAACCCCGAGAAGCGATATTTAATTTCCCTCTCACGTTCTTGCTACTCGCGACCTCGCGAGTTTCAACGTCGACCTCCCATGCTCTTATCTTGTGAATCCTCGAGACCCAATAAGTTAGTGGAGTGTTGACTCCTTTCCTCTTGGTGATGCGTGTCCACCTGTGTGTCACACGAGCCCCACCTTATGGTTCTGCCACGTGTTCTCTCGTTCTCGGTTCTCGACACTTCACAAGTTCTGATGTCGAGACGAGGTCCCCTCAACCTCCAAACCTCCGAATACATGAAACACGCAATGAGGCTCTGATCTGACTATCCTCCCTTGACCCAGATCCAATGACTATCTCCTCTCCTCATGACTTCGCGACTTCATGACTTGGAGCACCAAACTCTTGGCCCCTCACCCTGCAAACTTCTGAGTTCGCGAGACCCGAATCCTGGGTCTCTTCGGCACTTCATCGACTCCGCGATTTCTGCCACCTATCCTCCTTAGATGGATGGCTGCGATTCTCTGGTGACTTTTCCACTCACGACTTGGAGCACCCAAATCCTAGGCTCTCACCTTGCGAACCTACGAGTTCGCGAGATCCCTAGATCTCTGCCACCTGTCCTACTCAAATGGATGGTCCCAATCTTCTCGTGACTTCACCACTCACGAAATCAAAAGACTTCCTTCTCTAACTCTTGATGTCCGAATCCCCGATATGGGTGATCTCATGACATGCATCCGCTCTCAGACGAACGACTCAGATTTCCTCGGGATTTTGCTACTCACGAAGTCAAGATGCTCACCTCTATGAGTCCCGGTGCCCAAATCTCTGAAATGGATGATTCCATGACATGCATCCTCCCTCAGACGAAGGGCTCAAATTCTTTCACCTTTTCACAATTTCTGATGTCGAATGCTCGAACTCTCGTCCTCCGGAGCTCTAAACTTCTGAATACCGAAATATGGATGTTGTTAGGACCACACAATGTACCTTTTTTCCTATACTTTTTGCCACCATTATACTCTTGATCACCTATATTTAGACTCATACTATCACTTTATCTGATCATCTCAAAGGTATACAATGTCCCTTCTCATTACTATATGTTTAATCTGTTTTGCATAATATTTTACATCACTCTCGTACTTAACCATCGATTAGAAATGCACAAGTGTCCAAAACTGCAGATTTGCATTCAAGGCCTATTGCTGAAACACAGAACTGTCCAAGGCCACCGTTGCTGAAACACAGAACTGATGCTGAAACACAGAGCTGCTACACAGTCCGAGGTCGCAAGATGTTGAAACACAGAGCTATTACACAGTCCAGAGTTGCAGATGCTGAAACATAGAAGAAACCACCGGAACCGATGATGCTGAAACACAAGCCACCACAGTCGGTGGTCAATGCAGTCAGAGCGCAATTCATGTGGCTGAAACAGCCTGCGAATTGCGATGCTGAAATAGCATCAGCAACGATGAGAGGAAGTTGTTGCACCAGCCGTAATAGCAATACCTCGTTCAGTTCCTGTAATAGCATTCGGTCGCGTGAGACTAGGACATCCTATGCTGATTTAGAAAGAAGATCTGACTTAGGATAGGATTCAGATATGC
>SNQJ01S0088247.1:12701-28302 GCA_010110895.2 Picea sitchensis
TCATCACAAGATTCACCCATTAGTTAGAAGTGTGTTAGTATAATTTTTGTTCATGCTTTGTTTAAACTATTGTTTGCTGAAACACTGTTTTAATGAATTTCACTTTGCTGAAACACTACTGACTCTGTCTTAGTTTATTGAATAGGATTTGTAATTCTTTTTATCAGCAATCTTGCGTGATGATTTTATGAGGCTAGAAGAGATTTGATTAAGGGTTCCTGCTGAGACAGAAAGGAATCAGAACATCATAGCCTCTGTAGAATTCATTTACTGCTGCAAGTGTGCTATCCAGAAGTCCGGTTAAAAGGGTTCTTGCTCAGACAGGAAGGAATCCAAATACCTCGGCTTCTATAGATTTCCTTTACCTCTGCAAGTGTGCTAGCTATCACAACACCTTGTCTTCTGTAGATTTCCTTTACCTCTGCAAGTGTGCTAGCCAGAGATTTGGTTAAGGGGTTCCTGCTCAGACAGGAAGTAATCACAACACCTTGTCTTCTGTAGATTTCCTTTACCTCTGCAAATGTGTTAACCAGGGATTAGGTTAAGGGTTTCTGCTCAAAAAGGAAAGAACCAAAACATCCTGTTCTCTGTAAACTTTTATTAGTGCTAGCCAGAAACTGGGTTAGGGATCCCTGCTCAGAAAGGAAGGGATCAGACTGCCCTGTTCTCTGTAAACCTCAACCTCACAAGTACGCTAAACAGAAGTAAGGCTCAAGACTCCTGCTTAGAAAGAAAGGAACTAGATGGCTTTGTTTTCTGTTAGATAGAGTTAATTGTTTTTTGCATTATTGTTTTCATGAAAAGAGTGTTAATGCCGAAGTCTCTATTTGAGAGTAAGGGTCCTGTTCTCTGAATGAAGAATAGATGTTCTTTCCCATTGCAAGTGTTATTTTAATGTAATCCGCGATTCTTAGATTGATCTTTAAGGAATTGCAATAGGGAGGTTACTTTCCTGTGATTTAATTCAAAGCTTCAGCAAGTATAATTAGTATAATTTCTTTACTACAACACTAAGTTTCTTTTGGAATTGAGCATATTCTGTGCGTGGTTATCTTTGAAATAAAAGACTTCCCTGGGTTGATAATTTATGTTTCACTTGGTTGTTTAAAATTAATTAAGCAATTATAGTGACCAACAGATGTCACCCCCTTCGAGACTTTCACTTCTGCTTACGAGTTTTAAATCTTGTGCAACTCTCGACAGATCCAATGGTTGTTGGGTTCTTCATTTAATATCTGATGGCTCAGACCATCTCTCCTATGTGCTCTTCTTTCTCTGCCTCCTGGACGTGAAAATCTTCAATGGTCCAGATCTTCTCGGTTGATCCGATGGTAGTTATTGCTCCTGCTGAGCCTTGGCGCTTTTCTTCCGTACTTGGAAGAATTCCAAATATTCAAAGGCCTCAACCTTTTTCTTCTTTCATATGTGAGCTTCACAACTGGAATCTCCACTTGCGCGTACAGGAACGTTGTTCCTCCTGATCTTTGATCTCGAATCCTCAAGGGATTCCACGACTTATGCACCTCTTGCAAAGTCTTTGCCCACAAAGTGATATCTCTTCTGAGCTTCTCTGAGACTTAGACCTCTAAGGAAAATAATTCCTTCTTCCTTCTCCCTCATATGGAGAAATATGATGCCCTCCTAGCACTCCGTCTTCTCAAGCAACCTATTATTGAGTCTTTCAAGGTGTTTAACAACCCTACGAAGATCCTTCTATGGAATCTTCTTCAATATCTGAACTCAAAGAGTTCCTTCTGTGAGCTCTAACACTTAATCAATGCCCTCCTGGCAGAGTATGAATAATTCTCAGATGATTCTTGCTTCTAATGAACTCGCAACAAAGTTCTTCCTATGTGCACTCCTTGCACTAGCTCAATGCCCACCTGGTAGAGCTTTACATAACTCCTTAGAGATTTTTTCTTCTTCTGAACTCACAATAGATTTCCTCTGTGCACTCCCTTGAACCTGCTCAATGCTCACCTGGCAAAGCTTTACAGAATTCCTCAGAGATTCTGTCTTCTTCTAAACTCACAATAGAGTTCCTCTGTGCACTCCCTTGCACCTTCTCAATGCCCACCTGGCAGAGCTTTACAGAACTCCTCAGAGATTATTTATGAAACTGTGTTCTTCTCCACATCCTTTCCTCTAATGCCTTCAATAACCTCACAGGTCTTCCTCTGAATTGATGATTCCAGTTATGTGCCCACTTGGCACGTCTTTGTTTGAATCCATATAATTCAGAAGTTCTTTTGTGCACTACTATTCAGAGACCGTAGTACTCTGTCATGCCCTCCTAGCATGAAACCACAAAGAATCTCTAAAGCCTAAAAATCAAAAAAATCCTGCAAATGCCTAGCATACATCTATAGCATATGAAGAACACATCCAAACATTCATTCAACACAAGAAATATGTAGGAAAATTTGTTGTTTGTAGTAAATGGAAAATGCCTATTTTTTACAAGGTGTTCCTAAGCTCAGACTTTAACAGAGTCTCGTCTCCTTCTCTATGCACACTCATTCTCTCTTGTGCATATTCCAACTATTCCAAAATGAGACCAAAATTGATCTTTTTACATGAGGTGCTCTTTGAGGTCTTCCCTCGAAACTCACCTACCCTATTCAATTACATTGAATGGGTTGTCTAGTCCACAAATCATATCTATATCTCAGCCTTCAAACATTAAAGGACTATCTACCTATAGCCTATGCGCATAGCACGACCTCATGGATCAACAACCTAAGACATTTAATTACATTCAATTTCAAAATTGAAAACGAGGGTTGTGCCTCTCTTCAGCCTTGAATGCACGCGATGATGTGGCTGGCTGATGTGGAGAGATGCTCCTGCATAATACTCCTCAGCTGCAAAATTCATGAGCTCCTCCTCATGAGCTTCCCATCTCAGCTGTTGAAATCCTCTTGGATCACAAACAAATTTCAAGAGCTGTTCATCTGGTCCATCTCTCTGTTGTTATTGCTGCTGCTTCTTTTCTTCTTCTCAGCTTCTCCTTTCTGGAAGTTTCTACTGACCCTAACATCATCTCCCTAATCTCCTCAATCACTTCGTCTAGCTTCTCCAGTGGATGGCCTTATTCATGCAGTCTCCTTGGCTGCAAAATTTTTCTATAGTCTAGCAGATCACAATGATCTCCCATGCCTGCTTCATCAGCTACTTCCAACTTCACCTGTTGGATGTGCACACTCTGCACTTCCACCCTTCTCTCAAGGGATTCAATCTGTTCATATAGATCAACCAAACTAATGTTGTCTGCTTATTCGTCTTCTTCCACAAACTCCCATGTTGTAGTCCTTTCAGCTACGTGGCTAAAAGTATTGATCCACTCCTCAGAATGCTCATCTTCTTCTTCTACTTAGGCAGTCTGAAATACCTGCTCCAATTCTTCTTTAACAATCTCAGTTGGTTGTCTTTCTCTTGTTGTTTCTGCTTCATCTACAACATAGACTTTGGCCTCCTCTAGGCTAAGTGGCAGGAATATCTTAGTTCCTCCAATCATCATAAGATTCCTTAGATCTTCCTCCTTTGTCAACTGCATCTGCTAATCCAAACTCACCTCTGAGTTCGTGAGACTCTCACATAGCCTCACCTGCTTATCTCTGCCCACCTGGAAATATGGGATTTTCCTGCTGCTTCCTTGGAAGACTATGAGATCAACTAATCCCATTTTTATCATCACCTCAGGCTGAATTGAACTTACCTCCGAGTCCATGAGACTTTCAGACAGTCCCATCTCTGTTCCCTTGCCCACCTGGCAAACTGGAAACTTACTGCTGCCCTCTTGGCAGTCTGTGAGATCCTGCAACAATCTCGATCCATTTCCCTCCTGGCAATGTGAAATTCCCTGGCTTTCCTCATGACAGTCTATGATATGCCACATAAATATCAACTCTTTTCCCTCCTGGCAATTGGGAATTTTGGGGCTGCCCTCCTGGCAGTCCTTGAGATCTTCAACTGATCCCATTTCCTCCTCATCATCACTGATATTTATCCCAATCTCTGTCTCACATATCTGAACCCTCTCTTATGGTCTATTGAGGTTTTCAACATGCCTCAACCACCTTCTCAATAGCCTACACTGTCTTCTAGCCATCAACTCCTTGACTGGCCATTTTTCTTTCAGCTTCCTCATGGGCCATTCATACACCCATCTCAACCTTGTATTCTGCAGCATCCGAAATGCAAGCTTTTCCATTTCTTCCCTTATATCAGCGAGCTCTTCATCTATTTCAGATCTTCTCATGAGCTCTGGGTTCTTCTTTCCATCATATCTATGGCATTCAGTAGCCATATCACTATCCCTGTCTGCTCTCCTGGAAAACCTGTTGTTGTCACTCCGAAATCTTGAGTGTTCCCAGCTTCATCTACAGTCCTCCTAACTATTTGTGGACTATTGCCTACCTACAAAAAACCCTTACAGAGTTTCAACACTTTGTCTCCTTCTTGCTCCTCCTGTCTAAAATATACAAACATAATCTGAGCTATGATACCACTTTACGCAGTGTATTAGAGTGCTCCTTTTCCTCTGGCTTCCCTTGCCTGAAATCTACAAGAAAGAATCAGGCTCTGATACCAAACTGATGCAGATGCCACCTCTTCCTCGACAAAGTCTCTGCATGACCTCCCAGTATTAAGGATCGTTCAATCACTTTCTTGAGCCAAAGTGACTCTTTCGATTCCCTACTGGAATCTCAATTTCAATCGATCCACAGGTCCTTTTGGAAGCTCCCCCTGTGCCTATAGCACTAGGCACGAGCTCCACTTCTTCATGCGACCACAACACTATGACCAAGGCCCAATTCCAAAGGCACATGTCACAACTTGAAACTCGTGAGTTCGTGAGTCGAGGCTCCCGACTCTTCTTTTCCAATCTCGTGATATCCGAGATCATGAAATGGGTATAGCTCCCTTATGTCAGCGCCCTCCATGCGTGACCACCGGCTAGGCTTAACAACTAGCACCTCTCGCTACTCGCACCTTCATGAGTGTCAACATCCAATCTTAGCACCTTCCCTTCAAGAAACCCCGAGAAGCACTATTTAATTTCCCTCTCGCGTTCTCGCTACTCACGACCTCCCGAGTTTCAACGTTGAGCTCCCATGCTCTTATCTCGTGAATCCTTGAGTCGTGAGAAGTCAATGAAGTGTTGACTCCTTTCCTCCTGGCGATGAGTGTCTGCCTGTCTGTCACATGGGCCCCACCTTATGGTTCTGCCATGTGTTCTCTCGTGCTCGTCTCTCGGCACTTCACAAGTTTTGATGTCAAGACGAGGTCCCCTCAACCTCTGAATATGCAAAACACATGATGAGGCTCTGATCCAACGATCCTCCCTTGACCTAGATCCAATGACTGTCTCTACTCCTCGTGACTTCCCAACTTCGCGACTTGGAGCATCCAACTCTTGGACCCTCACCCTGCGAACTTCAGAGTTCACGAGACCCGAATCCTGGATCTCTTCGGCACTTCACCGACTCCATGATTGGTACCACCTGTCCTCCTTAGATGGACGACTCTGATTCTCTCGCGACTTGGAGCACCCAAATCCTGGGCTCTCACCTTGCAAACACTCGAGTTCACGAGATCCCTAGATCTCTGCCACCTGTCCTCCTCAAATGGATGGTCCTGATCTTCTCGTGACTCCCGATGTCTGAATCCTCGATATGGGTGATCTCATGACACGGATCCTCTCTCAGACGAATGGTTCAGATTTCCTCGGGACTTCGCTACTCGCGAATTCAGGTTGCTCACCTCTGTGAGTCCCGATGCCCAAATCTCTGAAATGGACGATTCTATGACAAGCATCCTCCCTCAAATAGATGGATCAGATTCTTTCACATCAGATCAGATGTCGAATGCTCAGAGTCTCATCCTCCGAACCTCCAAACTCCTGAATACTGAAATCCTGATATCACCCCCTTTGGGACTTTTGCTTCTTCTTGCAAGTTTTAAATCTCGTGCAACTCTTGACAGATCCAATGACTGTCAGGTTCTTCATTTAAGATCTGATGACTTAGACCATCTCTCCTGTGCTCTCTTCCTGCACTACCTCCTGGACGTGAAAACCTTCAACAGTCCATATCTTCTCGGTTCATCCAACGACATTTATTGTTCCTACTGAGCCTTGGCACTTTTCTTCTATACTTGGAAGGATTCCAAATGTTCAAATTCCTTGACCTTTGTTTTCTTTCCTCTGCGAGCTTCACAACTGGAATCCTCGCCTAGGCATACAAGAACGATATTCCTCCTGAGCTTTGCTCTCGAATCCTCAAGGGATTCCACGACTTCTGCACCTCTTGTAGAGTCTTTGCACACAAAGTGCTATCTCTTCTGAGCTTCTCTGAGGCTCAGACATCTAAGGAAAATAATTCCTTCTTCCTTCTCCCTCAGATGGAGAAATATGATTCCCTCCTGGCACTTTTTCTACTCAAGAAACCTATTGCTGAGTCTTTCAAGGTGTTCAAAAACCCTGCGAAGATCCTTCTATGGACTCTTGTTTAATCTCTGAACTCAAAGAGTTCCTTCTGTGTGCTCTAGCACTTACTCAATTCCCTCCTAGTAGAGTATCAAGAATTCTCAGATGATTCTTGCTTCTAATGAACTCACAGTAGAGTTCTTCCTCTGTTCACTCCTTGCACTGGCTCAATGCCCACCTGGCAGAGATTTAGAGAACTCCTCAGAGATTTTGTCTTCTTCTGAACTCACAATAGAGTTCCTCTGTGCACTCCCTTGCACCTGCTCAATTCCTACCTGGAAAAGCTTTACAGAACTCCTCAGAGATTTTGTCTTCTTCTGAACTCACAACAGAGTTCCTCTGTGCACTCCCTTGCATCTTCTCAATGCTCACCTGATAGAGCTTTACAGAACTCCTCAGAGATTCTGTCTGCAACTATGTTCTTATCCACAACCTTGCCTCTAAGGCCTTTAGTAACCTCACAGGTCTTCCTTTGAATTGATGATTCTAGTTCTATGCCCACTTGGCACGTCTTTCTCTGAATCTGTAGAATTCAGAAGTGCTTATGTGCACTGGTATTCAGAGACTACAGTACTCTATCATGCCCTCCTAGCATGAAACCACAAAGAACCTCTTAAGCCTAAAAATCAAACAACTCTTTCAAATGCCTAGCATACATCTACAACATATGAGGAACACATCCAGACATTCATTCAACACAGGAAAAATGTAGGAAAAATTGTTGTTTGTATTAAATGGCAAATGCTTGTTTTTTACAAGGTGTTTCTGAGCTCAAACTTTAACAGAGTCTCGGCTCCATCTCTATGCACACTCTTTCTCTCTTGTGCATATTTCAGCTATTCCAAAATGAGATCGAAATTGATCTTTTTACATGAGGGGATCTTCGAGCTCTTCCCTCGAAACTCATCTACCCTATTCAATTACATTGAATGGGTTGTCTAGTCCGCAAATCAGATCTAGATCTCATCCTTCAAACATTAAAGGCCTATCTACCTATAACCTATGAACAGAGCACGACCTCACAACTCAACAACCTAAGACATTCAATTACATTCAATTTCAAAATTGAAAACGAGGGTTGTGTCTCTCTTCATCCTTGAATTCACGCGCTGACGTGGCTAACTGGTTAGCTGGCTAATGTGGAGAGATGCTCCTGCATCACCTCGGAAGAACACTTTCATGGTAAAGGAAAATAGCTCATTGTTCTTTCCTGTAAAAGTGGGAGGATTCATATTTGAGGTAGAAGCCATATCTTCACCTTACAATCGATTTGGTGCTCTTGATAGACTTGTTCTGTTAGAACTAGAATCTTCTTTGATCAACCTTCTGTTATACTAGATCTTTGATTTACAACGCACCCACAGATTATGAGCAACGTAGTTTCTCATACTGTGTTCCACAAAAGTCTTAGGACTTACCAAATAGTTCATAGACTCCACAAATTACTACACGTTGTGGTGTAAACAATTAATGACAATTTATTTTTACTACGATACTCCTTAACACAATACACTCAAAAACACAAAAGAAGCTCAAAATTACACATAAAATGTCAACACAAAAATACTTGATATTAAAATAAATATTTCCGCTGCGTGCAAATACAAAATACAATACTGAATCGAGCTTTATCTCTAATGACTTCTTGGACTTATACAACTTACAACCACACAAAGAGCTTGTGCTTTCATACTTCTTGACTACCTTCAGTTGTTCTTGTTTCTTATTTTCTCTGTTCTGTTTCTATAGCTCTCTACATATTGACTACTTACAGACTCAAACATATAAATACTGTGATGAACACTTCTTACAGAGGCTAATCAACTTAACATTTAAGAAAAATAATATAGAGTGAGTCTTACCAACTTAACTCGACCCGAGAAAGATTAAGATCAACTCCATTTAATAACTCCCCTACTTGTTGACTGACTAAGACTCATCTTGCATAAATGCGCGACTCTGAATTTGTAGACTAACTGACAGAAAAATCGGTGGAGACGTAAAGCTCATCGACTTGTAATTACTATTTCCAACAATTTTGTTTTGTGTGAATAATGTTTTCGTCAAATACTTAAGATATTTCGTAAAAAATTGTGGAAGGTTCTTAGAACCTTTCATAAGAAGTTTTATGTAGTGGTCATAGACATTGAAGATATTAACGACTTGACAAAACTATTAGTAGATGAGTTGTTGGGATCCGTGTTATCCAATCAATCTAGGATGAAAAAATATAATGATAAATTGGAAAACACATTTCGATCTCACATTTCAATCTCAAGAGGAAGAGAAGGATAAAATACAAGAGGGAGGGGTAAGAGAAATAGAAGAAAAAACCAAAGGGATCACCATTAGAAACTCAAAGTCAAATTAGAGGTATGACAAATCCAAAGTTAAATTTTTTTATTGTAACAATATGGGTCATTATGCACGTGAATGTAGGAAGAAGAAGGATGACCTTAGTAATTATTCTAACACCACTAAGAACTATGAAGACTCATTATTTCTTACTTGTATTGATACTCAAGAGACTTCTAATGATATTTGGTGATTAGATATAAAATGGAGCAATTATATGATAAGAGACAAAGGATTAATTGCAGATATGGATAATTCAGTAAGGAGAGAAGTCAAGCTAGAGTCAGACAATATTCTAAAATTCATGGGAAAATGAATGGTCAACATTTGAACCAAACAAGGTCAGAAAAGACACATACGAGATGTGTATTATGCCCCATGTTTGAGACAGAATCTTATTAGTGTTGGTCAACTTACTCAAAAAGAGTATGATGTAATATTTAAGGGAAATAATTGTTTCATATATGATAAACCTCTTAGTAAGATATTGATTTCTAGGGTGAATATGACAGAATATAATGTATCATATTTCCATGTATTATGATAGACAATATGTCTCCCTTTCCCAAAATGAGACATATTTAGAAGATTTTTGGTTGTGGCATATGAGATTTGGTCATATACATTTTGGTGGTCTAAAACTATTGCAACAAAAAAGGATAGTTGAATTTTTTCCTCCCATTCAAGAGCCAAGTAGTTCATGTGACAGTGGCATTCCATCAAAGAAACACAAGGATAGTTTTCCTAAAGGGGTTTCTTATAGAGAAGAGACACCATAAGAGTTGGTTGATATTGATCTATGTGGTACTATGCATAACTTAGTCACTAGGTGGAAGTTACTACTTCCTATCCTTTATAAATGATTATATCAGAAAGACTTGGGTGTACTTTCTTACAAAGAAATAAGAAACTTTTGACAAGTTCAAATAATTCAATGCAATCGTGGAGAAGCAAAGTGGTTGTCAACTTAAAGTGTTAAGATCAGATAGAGGAGGTGAATATGATTCAAATGTTTTTCATGATTTATGTAAGTAGGATGGGATCAAAATATAGTTTACAACAAGGTATACACCTCAAGAAAATAGTGTAGATTAAAAAAAAACCATCACCATTATGAATATGGCTAGAAGCATGATGAAAGAAAAACAATTGTCAAATGATTTTTGGGAAGGAGTAGTTTTCTCTATTTATTTTTTTCAACATCTCCTACTAAATATCTCAAGAAAAATGTTCCACAAGAAGCATGGATATGTATGAGTTTTCATGTAGCAAACTTAAGAGTATTTGGTTCTATGTCATATGCTCATGTGCCTAAAGAGTTGAAGAGAAAATTAGATGACATAAGTGAAAAATGCATCTTTCTTGGAGACAATGATTATTCCAACGCATATAAATTGTATAATCCATTGACAAAGAAGGTTATAATCAGTAGGTATGTTGAATTCAAAGAATATGAAGCATGGAATGGAAGCACATATAAGACTATAATTGTTGGAGCAGTAATACCTCAAGATGAATATGAAGTAGAAGAGAAAATGGAACAAGGTGGAAAACAAGGTTCGCAATCTCAAACACCAATTCGAGATACTCCCACCAGAACTCCAATAAATTTTTTTCAAGTTGAGTCATATATCCCATTAGCTCAATTTACTCCTATTTCTCATTCAAGTAATGAATCAAGAAATGCATTTGATTCTACAATTTCCTCCATAATGTTTAGAAAGAGTAGAAGTTTAAGAGAAATATATGAATATCTAGATGTGCATTCAAATTGTTCATTGTTGTATTACCAACCCACGTGTTTTGAAGAAACAATTAAATATGAAAGTTGGTTCCAAGCAACTGATGAAGAAATTTATTACATAGAGAAGAATGATACATGGGATCTAGTAGAATTACGAGAAGATAAAGATTGCATTGGAGTAAAATGCGTTTACAAAACCAAGGTTAATGAGAAAGGAGAAGTTGAAAAACATAAGGAAAAAATGATATAAAAGGGTTATTCACAACAACTTGCAATAGATTATGGTGATACCTTTTCACCAATTGCAAGGTTAGATATATTTAGATCTATGTTATCCATAGTAGTGCAAAACAGGTGGAAATCAGATTAAATGGATGTGAAGTCAACATTCTTGAATGGTATATTGGAAGAAGAAGTATATATGGAGTAACCACCACAATATGTGATGAAATAACATGAATATAAAGTATATAGATTGAAGAAATATCTCTATGGGATTAAGTAAGCTCCAAGATCTTGTTATAACATAATCGATTCATATTTGATCAACATAGGATTCAACAGAAGCCACAATGAGATCAAATTGTATACAAAGGTGAATGAACAAGGTCAAATATTGATTGTTTGTTTATATGTTGATGATATGATCTTCATATAAAACAATTTAGTGGACAAGTTTAAAGAATCCATGAAACAAGAATTTGAAATCATTGATTTGGGGTTAATGAGATATTTTCTTGGAATTTAAGTTCTTCAATAAGATTCAAGTTTTTTTTCATTTCAGGAAAAGTGTTCCATGGATGTGTTGAAGAGGTTCATGGTGATCAATTGTAAACTAGAAACAACTCTAATTGCAACATGGACAAAGATTAGCAAAGAAGATGTGGGATCCAATGTAGATCCAACTCTATTCAAGAGATCGGTTGGTAGTCTCATGTATCTCACTGCCACTAGTATATACATTATGCATGTTGTTATTTTAATTTCCAGGTTCATGGATTATCCAAAATATTCACATTGCCAATTTAGAAAAATAAATCTAAGATATCTCATTCGAACAATGAGATATGGTATATTATATTCCAACATGAGTAATTATTTTTTTTATTGGATATACTGATAGTGATTTTGCAGGTAGTCTTGATGACATCAAGAGTACTTTAGGGTATGTTTTCCATATTGTTTCATGTGTGATTTCAAGGGAATCCAAAAATCATCCCATTGGGATGATTTCATCATCCAAAGTTGAGTATGTATTAGCCACAATAACAACTTACAAGAACTTTGGTTGCATAGAGTATTGGGTGATAATCTACAAGGAAAAGAAGGACCAAATTCGATATCTTGTGACAACATATAATCACTAGATTTATCAAATAACCTTGTTTTTCATCATGAAAGAAAACATATTGATACTAGATATCATTTTGTTAGAGAACTTGTAAGGAATGGAGAAATCTACTTGGAATCTTGTAAATTAAAAGACCAATTGGCTCACATATTTACAAATCCATTGGAAAAATATGTGTTTGAGTTTCATAGAAATAATTTAGGTGTTGTAAATGCTAAATCATTTAGAGGTAGTAAATAAGGGGGAGTGTTAAAAAATAATTATTCCCAAGCTATTTTTTTATTTAGTTTTAATTTTAAACTCCAGAAGGGTTTCAGTTAGTTTTATTTAGTTGAAGTAAACTCTAGAAGAGCTCAACTATCAAATTCCTATTATTAGTATATTTTGTGTATTTAACTCTCTCTTGAGAATCAATGAATCAATGAAAATTTGTACAGTCACAACCCTTGTGTCATGTGCTTTGATTTTTATCTGTTTATACATAGTTCATATAGCTACATGTATAAGACAATTTCCCCTTCCTCCTTCACTATGGCGTGGTTGTTTTTACTAATTTATTTCTTATTAGTCATTTTTGAAGGTCAAAACTATAGAATTTGATTCATCGTTGACCATCCATTAGTTTTCCTTTCACTACAAATATTTTTCTTGTTATGCTTGAAAAAATAATTATTTTTTCATAATATTTAAACTACTTTTGTCACACATTTGATTGGATAACCAATTTGATGAATTATGGTAGATATCTTACCAAATTTTACTTTTCAATCTTAGGTTATACCTAATTTTTGATTTTTAATAACTGAACACGCACAAATGCATTTTTTTTTCGAAACATAGATACCCTAAGTTTGTAGTTTTAATTTTAGATAACTACGATATATATTCATTGAGGTCATTAAATTCATGTCATTGGAATAAATAAATGTGATTCCATCTATTGGATGTGAAGTGCAATTCTACCAAGTATTTTCTTTTAACAACCTTGTAACCAAATTTGTAACAAAATTTATAGTTAGAATTCTAATGTGCAATCTTTGTTATCTTTGACTATTCAATATCGTTTGATATCTCCTTTCTCTCCCAACCTCTTTATTCCATCTCCACTTTTGTTATCTCCTAACATATTTTACGAGTTTTCTCCTCTCTATGTACCCTATGCAAATGATCTCTATAACACTATAAATCACATAGATGATTGTAAACAAAAAACAACCCATATCTACACTTCTTGGCAGACCATCCATGAATGAACTTCCATCGTTTCCTTCTTCCTCTCCCATGTGTATTGTGAACTCTTTAACAATAATTTAGACCATCGGTTAAATATTGATTACCATGAGGAAGGTGGAATTGGATGATTTCATAATGAATGGAAATTCAAAGCTTAATGAAGTGGACTACTGAATCTTTTTAGATTAGTCAAATTTTGGCACTTTTAAAATCACAAATTACATTGCAATTGTTTTTATTGTAAATTTATGGTCATGGTAATTATGTTTTTTTATTTCAAATTCTTGAACAAGGTAACATATACATTAAAGTTTTGGTCCCAAATATTTTTAAATTCAATTATCATTGTGGTAATCATCATCTGAAAATTTATCACGAGCCCTTAATTTTTTGTTTTGTTAGCTAAATATCCCTGACTTGCAGGATTGGCCTATGGCTGAGATTCCATGACTCAAGGCCATCTAAGTCATCAAAATCAATATGAGATCACACCCTTCCTTGACTACACCGACCCTTAACATGGCTGGATTTGAGGTGTCCCAATAGGTTTCAAACCGATGACTTCACTTACGAAGTTCCTTAACAATGCACTCCCTCACCGACTTCTCTACAGCATAGGGACATCACAGATTGAAAATTGATTCCTTTCTTAGTTATTAATTTTTTTTATTATTAGTAATTCCAATAATCAATAGTTTTTATTTTTCCTTTCGAGCTCATCAAAATTGATTTTAGAAAATATTCAGTAAATGCACTTAACTCCATCTTGAAATAAGTGATTATGTTGTGGATTATATGTGAAATAGAGGCATGAAAGTGTGTTTCTATGTGTGTGTGTCTATATAGATACAAGCACACACAAAAAAATGCATACATAATATGAAAAAAATAACAATTACAAAATTCAAAGAGAGTAGAAAAACATTACTAATTACAAACCCTATACAAAATAAACTAAGGAATAACGAATATAAATAAATAAAATACACCTAAAGATAAATGAATATTGTATAAAATAAAAATAATGGTGGAGTGAGATACCATCCTGTTTTAGAATAGGAGGACATACTTGTATTTTCATTACTCATATGGTTATGAATAAAGTTACATTATGAAATTTATTGAGTCATTATCTAATCATGTCAAATAATTAAAAAATTAATAACAATATGATATGTGAATGATTACTTGATATTATGTTTATATTTAATCACATAAGCTCTTCAATGTATAATAATATGTTAACTTTTGTAACTATTAAGTTTATGTGACGATCTTCACTTTGTGTGATGATCTTCAATTAGGTGGCATAAGAAAAAACATGTATGCTCATGATTGAATTTTATGTTGTTGGGAGTTAAAATTCATTAATTTGATCTTTCTTTTACATAATTTTTACAATTTTTAAAAATAATTTAACATATAACATTCTAATTTCATAATTTAATGTTAAGCTCAAACCTATATAGACATTTGTTATTTAACACATCTCCTTTTCGTTTTATTGAAGATTATTTTTTAGAATAAATAATAACAAAAAACTATCATTATTTGTTGGTTTGTATAGTTTTTATTGCTATTATGAATATATTTTAAGCAATTTTGATAAGTGATGTCCCACCACTTCACCTGCAACAAACGTTTTAGGAATATAGGCCAATACAATCTTGGTATTGGTATAAGAATATTAAAGAATCTCTCATGCAATGTTGTAATTCAAACTTATGCATGAATTCAAATCTATGGACCAAAACAACTTATGCACGGACATCACAACTACAATGGAACTTGTTAATTTAATAGTTATTAACATTCCTTATTGTATTTGTATTCTTATATTATGTGTTATGATTCATATTCTAATTATTTATATAGTATGTCTTACGCTTATGTTTGAATTAAAATTTTAAGTGGTAATTTTGAGTTGTTTATTAGCATGATAAAATATTGAATAGTCAATTGGTTTTAGCTTAGGTGGTTGAGAGGAATGATTATCCTTCCCACACATGTTCAATTATCTTAAATGAAGTGTTAAACTCATAACTAGAGTAAGGACTTTGAGTATTTTCCACAAAAACAATTGGGGTGAGGATTTATGTTAAAATGAATCAAGTCAAATCAATGGAATCATGATCATTGAGTAGTAAGTGTAACAAACCTAGTAGAATATATGTTTAGGGAATTATTAAGTAAAATTTATTAGGCAATTAATTTTTCTAACATATTATTAATTAAACAAAGATTGGTATGATGATACTAATTGAATATTTATTAATTAATTAATGGTTACAATTTGATTAATTAATTGATTAATTGATTACATGTTACATTCATTGACATGGGTATTAAATTAATAGGGTTAATAAATTATAAGTTTAATTTGTTAAAGACTTACGTACACAGAAAGGGATAAGACATTGAACATAAC